>CM064541.1:729349-786237 GCA_032716605.1 Paralithodes platypus
GATGGAATGCCAGTTGCTGAACTTCTGCTTCTCTCCCACTGCGGGTGCAAGGCTAGCCTATGTCTTCTTGTGGTACCGGGTACAGTACATCTTCTTCTTTGCCGATAGCAATCTTGCAGGGCGAATAACTTTGGTAGAGTATTTTCGTACTACTTCTTTGTCAGGTCCTAATGAGGAACACTGCGAGTATGATCGTTTTGTGTCAGGATACCAAGACGCCTGAGCTTGTTTGAATGTTTGCATGAGTCAGATTTTGTTATGACAGGATACCGGTACTGTAATGCCTGGATTGTGGCAAAAGTATCTGTAAATGCATTCGATGCTGAAATCTGCTTGAGCTATCATGCCAAGTGGAGTACTTATCTTGGTGTAGTGGACAAAGCGCTCGCCTCCCACGTGGCGGGTCCGAGATCGAATCTCGGCCGGGCCGCGCCCAAAAACATTTGGGGCAAATTTCCGCATCAGACGCAGTTTGGATGTGATTGTAAATTGTAATTGTGTGTAAATGTAAAGTCGGCAAAAATAGTATGGTGCCGTTTTGAGGTCACTTCACTGGTGGCAGCTGTGAAGGGATATCTGAGAGGCTTAGTTGGGGTGCTGTACATATAGGCTAAGTAAATCCCCATGGTGTACCGGTACTGGCTTGCCTTAACTGGTTGGCTACCACAGTTGCTAAGGCTAGAGCTCTCAGAAGTTCTCAGGGATGATGTCCCAGTGACGTCCGGTTCGTTGGGGAGGCATGGTCCTGCACTGCCTCCTCGCCGTGGTGTGTGACCCGCCTGGCAAGTGACGGATATAAGGAATGTCGCTGGTGATCATTGTCTCGGAGCCTCGCTGTAGTTGACATGCTCAGACTTGTGCCTCGCTTGCTTCGGCTCCCTCGGAGTCTTCGCTACCTGGACGATAATGTGATGTAATGCCTGGATTGTGGCAAAAGTATCTGTAACTGCATTCGATGCTGAAATCTGCTTGAGCTATCATGCCAAGAGGAGTACTTCTCTTGGTGTAGTGGACAAAGCGCTCGCCTCCCACGTGGCGGGCCTGAGATCGAATCTCAGCCGGGCCGCGCCCTAAAACATTTGGGGCGAATTTCCACATCAGACGCAGTTCGGATGTGATTGTAAAAATTGTTAATTGTAATTGTGTGTAAATGTAAAGTCGGCAATAATAGTATGGTGCCGTTTCGAGGCTACTTCAGTACCTAGACACAGTGTCAGGAACTCAGGAACTCAGGATACCTAGACACTTGGGGTCATTTGTGCGAGTTTGTCCCACCCACACGATAAGCTACCTAGTGAGCTTGTCAGGATACCTAAACGAGACCGTGACAGGATGCCTCGACACATGTTTTTTAGACAGGATACTTAGTCGACCCTCAACAGGATACCGTACCGGTACCTAGAGGTGTGAGCTTACCTTGGTGAAGGTTGGCTGACGAATGCTGGTACGGTGGAGAGGTATATCCCGATTCTGTTTATCCTGGGGGTCCTGGTGTTGAGGGCATGGTCTTCCTGTTTCCTCCCCTATGACCTGACGTTGTGTCATCATGTTTCTTCTGGCATTGGGATTTTGTCACACATTTGCATACTATGCTATTCTTTCTCTATTTCACAATGGCTAGGTAGATTAGCTACAAGCAGCCTCGTAAGGATCATCAGATATGTTGTTGCTTGTTTTCCTTTGCACTCCTTTGTTATCCCCTCTTCTCCCTTATCTCTCCATGCTTTGTGTTTTTCCCCCCTCCTCACTATATTTCCCTTTGTACTCTCTTGACCTTTAATATCTCTTCTAGGTCATGTCTCCTGCACCTCTCTTTATTTTTTATTTGTTTTATTTTTCCTCTTCTTACTATTGTTGCTTTCTTCTCTTATTCTGCTGGATTGTATTTTTATTAATTTCCTTCAAACATTGCCTTTCTATTCTTCCTTTTTTGTCTTATTCTAAATATCTCTCTCTCTCTCTCGGCTAGAACTTGCAAACATGCTGTAAACTAGAAGTGAAGAGGTTTAACACTGGTATATATAGAAACTTTTCACATGCATTGGTTTACATGGACCAAACTTTTCAGAAGTTGTAAAATATTTCCTCAGACGAGAGTAAATAGTACGGTAGAGGTAAATTGGAGGACAGGAAAACATCGTCTGGTGCTCTCTCTAATACACCAAATAGTAATCAGTTTAGGAATCCTTGCCAAATGTCTCTGTAGGCCTAATATATTGTGTTTTATTCATCATATATACTTTGTATGTTGGACAATGTACTGAATAGAATTTGAGAATTTGTAACATTAATTAATATAGAAATGAGTGATATTATGATGACTTCAATCTATATATTTGGACTCACTGGATGGAAACTGATTACTATTTGGTGTATTAGAGAGAGCACCAGACGATGTTTTCCTGTCCTCCATTGTCGTCCCTACCAAGGTTTCCCCAGAGCACCTTGCCCCAGAGTTGCCGCTCGGTACATTTGTTTGCCTTTTAAATATCGCGAGCTCTCCACACCCCCTGTCCCTCAACAATACTTTAAGGGGAGTCTCCGTTTTTTTTTTTTGTTTTTTTTTTTTTTTCTTTTTTTTTTTTATCTCGTTTTCTCTTTCCCTGGCTTGTATCCGTCCGGCCCCATTCAGCCAACAGTTTTAAGACTTTTATCCCCATCCAGGTATCGCTCGCCAGCATTGTGTGGAGAAATCCGGCTTCGCCAAAGACATTTTTCTATCGAAAAATGTACAAATTCAGCTTGCTGTCAAAACAAAAAAATATATATGCTGGCTCGCTACCGCTCGCCAGGAAAATATTGACACCTGGATTGGGGTAAACGTCTTAAACCAATAGGCTGAATGGGGCCGAATGGATACAAGCCAAAGAGAGAGGGAGAGAAAGAGAACACAAGTGATGTGGGCTCAGGGTTCCCTTAATATAAGTCTTGTGCCATACTGTCTGTAGCCGACACATATACTAATTGCATATTGTTAGGCCTATATATTGTACTTTAGTGTGTCACCGATGCTCAATAATAATACATATTAATTGTAAAAAGGAAGGTATTTTCATGCTTATATGTTGTGATAAGTAATCAGCCTTATAATTATGTTTGTAGTAATTATCTGCTGACTATGTAAATTCCCATGATTGCCATATTATATCAAAACTTAGTGTAAACATCTACCGGTAGCCTACAGTATAGTAACGAGAGATCGTGATATACTGTGCATATCTTATGCTGGGGTCACACATTCCCGTATATCGCTCCCGTCAGGCGTAATCGCCAATTATGTGTTCTGACGGGTGTAGTCCGGCCGTGTACGCCCGTATAGAGCACGACTATTGCACTTCCCGACAGACGTTCCGTGACGGGGCCAGTGTTACGTCAGACGTAATGTAGTCGTATGGAACTACGTACGTGCTTGCGACTTGCGTAAGCATGTGCCCGTTAGTCCGCCTGGGCTGCCCGATTTGCGGGAACACAGGCCACGCCCATGGCCACGCCCCCACAAGACCTGCGTAGCTGAGGCCGTACGTCTTGGGAGTGTTTAGGACTTACGTGGACCGTTTCCGGACAAGCGTAGGCACACCCCGTCAGTCCAAACACAGACAAAGACGGTCTTTGTCAACCACGTAGGTCTGGGTTGGAATCTGGGAACTACAAAAGGGCAGGGCTGGCCACAACTTTCCCATTCCCACTCCTGACTCGGCACCATGAAGAACATCGCGGAATACATCCTGGAGGAGTTCAAGATGGTGAACTCTCTAATCAAACCGGAGAACAGGCATAACACTCGGCTCATGAAATGGATCATTTCCTATATAGAAATGTTAGAACTCCTTGCAATAGCAAACTACATCCATCAAGATGAACAAGAGAAGAAGAATGAAAGGAGCAAGAGGACAGTGTGGGTGTGGCCATATCTACAACAAAGGCCTGAACATGGCCATTATCAGAAGCTGATGCAAGAGTTGGCCACAGAATGTCCACAACTGTACAAAAACTTCACCCGGGTAGACAAACAACTATTTGATGAGATAGTGGAACGTGTCACCCCCCTCATTCAGAGGAAACCTACGTTCTGGCGGAAACCCATTCCTCCTGGTCTGCGGGTGGCCATCACCCTACGTTTCCTCGCTACGGGTGATTGCTATAAGAGCCTGCAATACAACTTTCGTGTTGCCCACAACACCATCAGCCAAATTGTTCCAGACACCTGCCAGGCCATCATTTCTGTCTACGGAGATCAGGAGATCAAGACGCCACAATCGCCTGCTGAATGGAAGGAGGTTGCCAGCGGCTATGAGGAACGATGGAATCTGCCGCATTGTGTAGGAGCCATTGATGGCAAACACATACGGATCCAAAACCCAAACTTTGGTGGCACATATTACTTCAACTACAAGAAGTTTTTTTCCATTGTCCTGATGGCAATTGTTGACTCCAACTACAAGTTCATTTACATCGACGTTGGTGCCATAGGGTCAGAGTCTGATGGTGGTGGCTTTGCACACACCCCTCTGTCTAAGTTGCTTGAGGTGGCAGGCGTTGAGGGGTGAGGCGGTGAGGTGGCAGGCGGTGAGGTGGCAGGCGGTGAGGTGGCAGACGGTGAGGTGGCAGGGGAAGCCTTCCTGGCCTTCTTCACGCCTTTCTTATGCATGGTACAGGGCAGGGCAGCGTGCAGAGGGTGGCTGGAGGTACAGGGCAGGGCAGGGTGCAGAGGGTGGCAGGGTGGCAGGATTGGCTTGTTGGTTGCTGCTCCGGTGTGGTGAGAGGTGTGACTGGAGTGTCCCCCGCTGGTCCTTATATACCCCCCCGTACAACGTTGCCACGTTTTCCCGCCAACCCGCAGTGCGGCGGGGCTGCCAGATGCGCCCGGACTAACGTAAACTTTCCCGTTTGACGGGAATATTTTACGATTGACGGGAGCAGCTTACGTCTGACCGGGCGAGCAGCTATGTCTGACAGGGCTGCTCTCGTCAGACGTAGCGGCTCGCCCGGTCAGACGTAAGATTTCCCGACTTGACATACGGGAGCGCGGGAGCCGCATGTGATTTGAAATCCAAAACATACCGGGCGGCCTTGGCCGCACCAACCACCTCCCCGACCAGCGTGGCTACTCCCGTCATGCGTACCAACCCCCACGACTATACACAATTTAATCTACGTTTTGCGTACTATGCCCTTACGTTTTACGTAATCGGTTGCCAACTACCAATAAACCTTCGTACGGGAGCATACGGGAGCATATACGGGAGCATATACGGGAATGTGTGACCCCAGCATTAGGTGTTGAGTGTTGTCCATGTCCACAGTCGCAGCTCTGGCACTAGTTCAGAACCATGCGCCAGAGGTCTAATTCAAATATTGGTAGGGAGAATTGCTGTTTTTCATATATATACTGTATATATGGGTGTATGATTATGTAGAGTACAGGTAGCCTATCTCCCTGGAATGTACCGCAAGGGTTTGGTAGTTACTGGTAGTAAATAATCCTTGCAGCTCTTTCTCCTTTCTTCTCTTTACCTTCTACCCTTTCTCCGTCTACTCCAAGACCACTTTTTCTCTATATCCCCCCCCCCCCCTCGCGTCCCTCTCTCAACTTATGTAGCCTACCCCCTGGACTGCTGCATGGGTGAACTTTATAGCATATATATATATATATATATATATATATATATATCTCTCTCTCTCTCTCTCTCTCTCTCTCTCTCTCTCTCTCTCTCTCTCTCTCTCTCTCTCTCTCTCTCTCTCTCTCTCTCTCTCTCTCTCTCTCTCTCTCTCTCTCTCTCTCTCCTTTTCTATCGGATATGCCATCTCTACTAGAATTAAGTCCTGACCGCCTCGTTTGGATCGTAAGGTCTGTGTGGCCAGTGCATCTATGTTAATCTCTCTCTCTCTCTCTCTCTCTCTCTCTCTCTCTCTCTCTCTCTCTCTCTCTCTCTTTTTTTTTTTACTTGTTATATGTATTATTCTGGTCTTGCTTTCATTTGCTTGTCCTCTCCACTTTCTACTTATTTGTTTGTTTTAATTGTAAACTCTGATAGGCCTACCATAGTCTCTAGCCCCTCATGCACATTACTGTACCCCCTACGTTTTTGCTTATACAAATATATATATCTGGATTGATTTTTGGATAGAACTTGCTTAGTAATAAATAGTGTATATAGTTTTGTAGTTGATGTATAGAAGGTAAACTTCCTAAATTCGTTTCCAGAGAAATACTTCCATAATTATATATATATAATTATGTGAAGTCCACGAATATTTGTGAGTGGGCTAGAGACTATGGTATCCGAGCGTACCTCCAGCTACAATCCCTTGTGTTATCACTGTCCTCTTTCTTCATTGTTGTACTCCCATTAACTTAACACACACACCACACACACACACACACCCCACACACACACACACCCCACACACACACACACACACACACACAAACACACACACACACACACACACACACACACACACACACACACACACACACACACACACACACATCAACCCTTCAACTACTGTATCGTCCAATTGCTCTAATTTCTTGCATCTCTAAGAGTGTATTACCGGTACGGTACCGGTACCGGTACTATATTCTTAATTCAAATTTCCTTAAGCATTTGTCTTCCCATAATCTACTTTCAGATCACCAGTAGCTATGGTTGCATTAACCCCTGTCCAGCGGAGATAATTTCAGATTTTTGTTTTTTTTAAATTTGCCATAGCTCTGTGAAGCAAAGGATTACGGGAAAAAAGAAAAGCTTGAACAAAAGTTCGCATTCTGGACTGTGAATAGACACCAACCTGATGAAGGGCGGTGGGCTCCTCGGTGCTGCTAGCAAAGTGGCGAACTCCACATAGGTGACATAGGTTCCTAGCTGCTACCGGTATATGGCTTTCAGGTTTTCAACTTGCTATAACTCTGGGAAATGAAGGGTTACACATGCTGAACTGTAAGTAGACATCAATCTGATGCTCCCAACTGCTATGTAGCCTTCACAGTGACTACCGGTACCGTACTTGAAGTGATGGTGTTTATGCGTTTGAGTCAAGTTTGATTTTGAGTCAAACTTGCAGTGCTTGGACAGACATGGATTTTGTTTACATGGCTTGTAGACTACTAAGCTCGCCTGGATGTCTAGCCTGGTAACATTGTTATCTGGTGTTTTCCCGGTCACTAGGAGCGTTTTCTTTTAGTTCAGGTCTCGGGAATCACAAAACATACATATATGTCTTCCTTCTGACTCGGGTTAAAGGGCCGCTTTACTGGTGATCTTCTTTTTTATCTTAAATCTTGGTCATCCTCCTTTTGAGACTTATGAGACCTCTTCTTGTGCGCTAGACATATCAAAGGCCTTCGATAGAGTCTGGTACAAATCTTTTATTTCTAAACTACCGGTACCATCCTTCGGTTCTGTCCCTCTATCTATGCCTTAAGGCCTATCTCTAATTTCCTTTCCGACCGTTCCTGGATGACAATTGCTCACTTCCACAATCTATCAACTCCAGTGTTCTTCAGGGTTCTATCCCATCTCAAGTCCTTTTTCTAATATATATTAAATATCTTTTCAAATTCATCTTTAGTCCTATCCTCTCCTATGCCGATGACTCTACCTTACACTATTCAACTAGATTTACACAATGACCCACCATGCAGTTACGGTACTTCAGATCTATCAACTATATCCGATTGGGGTAGAGAAAACCTTGTTACTTTCAATGCTTCCAAAACTCCAAATCTCCATTTATCTACGGGTACCAGTCACAATCTTTCACACAACAACCGTATCCCTTACTCTTCAACAATACACAAATCAACCCTTAATGTTCTTTCAATATTCTTGGTGGGGGGTTTTTCTTCCGACCTTTCTTGGAAAGATCGTATTACCACTCTTGTTAAATGGGCTTCCCAGAAGTTATGTGTGCTCTACCATCACAGTGGGTTCATCACCCTTGTACGGTACAGCGTCTTGCTCTGTACGAGGGCACAGTACGTTCATGTAAGGTACGGTATCGAGTACGGTACTGTTTGCATGTGTGGGGAGACCCCACCCATACCGCTTATCCCGAAAGTGAAGAGTCAAAAGGATTTTGTTTAATCAACTCGCCTCCTCATCCTAATTCTCTACAATCTCTCTCTACATACCACAATTACATGTTCCTTTCAACACATTCCTATCTATTCTGACCAACTCTTACCCAAGAGTTAACCGATTTTCCCATTCTTTCTTCCTCTCAACAAGCAAACTCGGGAACTCTCTCAATCTGTCTTTCCTTCATAATTTGGCTTAGACTGAATCAAGCTTTGTGTGTCCCGACATTTTGACTTGGACGAAACTATGTTATATACCGTATATATATATATATATATATATATATTATATATATATATATATATATATATATATATATATATATATATGCCGATATATATATACGGTATATATATATATATATATATATATATATATATATACCTGTATATATATATATATATTATATACAGTATATGCACACCCCTCTCCCCTCCCGTGCTTTGCCAGTTCTATTAGTTTATAGCTTCAATTTAATCTTTTATTTGCCTGTAGGCTATAATATAATAGTTGACTTCCTTTTATTGTTTTATCCCTCCTCACTTTCTAATTTTTGTTATAATTTTTTTATATTATTTACTTCATTTTTACCCGGTTTATGTTTTATTTATTTTATTTTTACGGTATTTGGTGTAAATATTATCTTTATTATATATTTACCCGGTTTATGTTTTATTTATTTTATTTTATACGGTATTTGGTGTAAATATTATCTTTATTATATATTTACCCGGTTTATGTTTTATTTATTATATTTTATACGGTATTTGGTGTAAATATTATCTTTATTATATATTTATTATATTTTATACGGTATTTGGTGTAAATATTATCTTTATTATATATTTATTATATTTTATACGGTATTTGGTGTAAATATTATCTTTATTATATATTTATTATATTTTATACGGTATTTGGTGTAAATATTATCTTTATTATATATTTTTTCCTTTTGATTGTTTTATAGGCTACGGTACTATTTTTCATATTCCTAAATAGTGCCATCGAATAGCGGTAGTCCTAAAGAAAGTCGTCTAATGATAACAAATGTGTCCTGACATGGTTAACTAGGCTAACCTTTGCTTTATCAGTCTTTCTCCTCCCTCCCCCCTCTATCCATCTACCGGTATCTATCTACCTATCCATTTATCTATCCCTATCAGAAATAAATTAACTATAATTTGTTTAATTTATATATACTATTCTCTGATATACCTTCATATAATATATTGTCATATAGAGTGGGCAGGGCCCGCTGCTTCCCATCTTAATCTTTTATCTCGAACTACAGCGTCGCTCAGAAAAACATCATACAAATGATACCTTCAGAAATTTTGGGCTCTAATAATTCGAAGATATCTCTAATTATGTAGTAGGTACCGGTACGGTACATTTGTCTTTAAATCTCTACACCAGCTCATCATCATTATTGTACCTTATTTTACTAATAGGAATAATACTAACTATAATTTACGGTACAGCAATAACCGGGAATTACCTTATCTGAGAACAACACAAAGTCAGTCTTCTAATAAATACCAAGGTGTAAAAGTGTGGAATAATCTTCCACTTCATATTAAGACTCAACAAACAATCAATCACAGCTTTCAAGATGGCTTTGATAACATATTTATTTTACAAATATGAAAGGGTTGCATGAATACTACCGGTACGTTACAAAAATGGTGATGACAGAAGTTTGTTGCAATAGCATTCTCGAAATTTCGTATTACGTGTCAGTGTGTGTGGGCGACAGTGTGTGGGTGTGTTCATGAAAAATAAGTTTATCTTTAGACGGATGTTCAGAAAGTAAATAATAATATATGTTATCGTTTAGCCAACTTGTATGTACTATCGTAAGTGTTACCTCATGACATGGCTTCACCTGTATGTATGCAACATATTACCAAAAAAAAAAAAAAAAAAAAAAACACACACACACACACACATCAGCTGTTTGTTTAAGAGAGTTCACTCTCAGAAAGCTCCGCCAGAATATTATAGTTATTAGACTAGTTTAATTACATTGTAGCCTACACACTTTGTCTGTATTTCTATATAAATATAACAAATTGTGTCTCTGTATTTAATATATATGTGCATGTCTGTCATATAGATCTAACTACCGGTACCGGTATCTATCTTTTTCCTGTAGCCCAAAATGGAAAAGAATCAGTTGGTGTTTTTCCCATTTTTTATACCCAATTTCCCGTCCCTTGGTTAACTGAGAAAGAAAGGGTATTTGTGTAGAAACTCTCTCTCTCTCTCTCTCTCTAATCTGGAATTATATTCCTCAGCATGCAGCATGTCTTCGAATACTTTTCTCCTTCTATTGTTTACACTTCTCACTCTTTCTGTCTCCATTTTTCTATGCCTGTCTATCTCCATCCATTGTTATTATTGATCTAATCTCTCTATCCATCTATCTATGTAACTACGGTACCGGTACTGTATATACGGTATCTATTTTCTATCTGTGTTTTATTCATTTACCTGTACACCCTTCAGCACAGACCAGTCTATTTTTATCTGTTAAATGAGCGGAGAAGCCCCTGGAAAATGGTAGGTTTTATGTCTCTTCTCATTGTCTCTCTCTCACGCTCTTGCTCTCGCTCTCGCTCTCTGTCACTCACTCACTCACTCTCTCTCTCTTGTGGTTTTTTTTTTTTTTTTTTTTTTTTTTTCTATATTCCAACTTACTACCTCTCGGGCATAGGCTGAGAGCCTTAACATTCCTTTACCTTTTCTCCTTTACCTTTTTTCTTTTTTCCTTTACCTTTTCTCGCCTGTATATATTCTCTTATTTTCCTGGCAGTCTCCTCTATGCGGTGTTATTATTTGTTTGTTTATCTTCCTTCACTTTGCTAATGTTATATACAGTATACAGGTAGGCTATATAGATATTATTTGCTTTTTAACGTTATCTCCCTGGCTTTCTTTGTCCAGGGTTAAGGGCAGATTTTAACTTGGGTGCTTTTCTGGAACCCCGTCTCCCTCATGCTGCTCCCTCATGCTTAGCCCGTTAAATGTGTGATTATGATTTTAGTTTGGCGATTTTAAACCCTTTTACATGTGGTAAAAGGGTTTACAATCGCCAAACTAAAATCATAATCACACATTTAACGGGCTAAGCATGAGGGAGCATCTTGTCAATTTTAAGACCTTTCGTGCCATTTAGGTGTCGATATTTTCCTGGCGAATGATAGCGAGCCTGTAGTTGAGGAGCAACTGGCCTTTGGCTGGAACATATTTTTGCCGAAAAATGTACAAATTTATCTCGAAGGGGGGTCTTGGAGATATATTTTATTTAACTTGATGGAGGTCTAGGGAGCAAACTATAAACCTTCCATTAAGACAATGGGAGTGAAAGAAGGGATGGAGAAGAATATGAGTAAAAGATTGTGTGGAGGGAGGGAAATTGTGAGGAAAATGAGAGAGAGAGAGAGAGAATGTATGTAGAGGATTGTATATTGTGAGTGTAAGAGAGGGTGAAGAGAGTAGAATGTTACGAGTGAGAGGTGAGTTTATTGAGAGCATTTAAGAGTACAAGAGAGAGAGAGAGATTGTCGGTGATTGTGATTGTAAGAGAGGATGAGTGGCATAGAATATTATGAGTGAGAGGTGAGTGTGTTGTGAGTGAAAGGAAGGGGTGGAAACAGGGGGAGGAGTTTCCGAGTCAATTTCCCCAAGTTGTGTTTTCCGTGATGGTGGTGGTGGTGGTGGTGGTGTGGGGTCAACGACTCTCTCTCTCTCGCCCCTCCCTCTCTCTCTCTCACTCTCTCTCACTTCCTCTAGCACTCTCATTAATACCTTTCTCTAGTCCACACTCACACTCGCACTTCTCTCTCTCTCTCTCTCTCTCTCACACATAGCCAATAGGCTATATATATATATATATATATATATATATATATATATATATATATATATACCGGTATATATATATGTGGAAGATGACCACCATCTGCCCTTAACTTGGCTCTGTCACTCTTTCAACTTTGGATGAGGCATTTGTTACAGACGGCTTTGCCTTTTGTCTCCCTCATGCATAGGAACAAATAAAATAAAACAAAATAAATAGATAGATATATAGGCCTATATATTATATACAGTATATATATGTATATACCGTATATATATATATATATATATATATATATATATATATATATATATATATATATATATATATATATATATATATATATATATATATATATATATATATATATATATATATATATATATATATATATATACAGTAGGCCTATAGGCTATTATATATAATGTGGTAACCTTTTTTTTTTTTTTTTTAAAGAGACAATGAACGGAGGAAGGAAAAACACAGATAAAACAAAAAGGTCCATGTGCCTAAAGGCATCCTCCATTCATAAAATGTTTGTAACAACTGGATTTAAACATTTGTAAATTGTAAGTTTGGGGAAAGCAATTCGAGGGAAGTGAATTCCAAAGAGTAGTAGCTCTGGGGATAAGTGAATTCTGATAAGCAGAAGTTCTGCATTGTGGAGGAGAAAGTGTAAATTCATGGGCGCTCTCAGCTGCCCTAGTTCTACGGGGAAAGATGTGGAGAGGCGGCACAATTGAAGCAAGTTCCTCGGAACAATTGCTGTGAAAATATCTGTAGAATAATGCAAGGGATGCAACGTTTCTTCGTATGGATAATGTAGGAAGGTCTTGTGTGATTGCAGGGTTATTGATTAATCTAATAGCTTTATTTTGAATTTTGTCCAACTGCCTCAATGCAACCACTCCACTTCCACCCCACAGAGGTGAACAGTAATCCATCTGAGAACGCACATGACTTTTATATATCACGGCCAACTGCTCGTCAGTGAAGAATTCTCGAACTCTGTACAGGAGTCCCAGTTTTGTAGAGGCATTCTTAGCAATGCTTCTAACATAATGTGTCCAGCTCAAGTTAGTAGTTAATGTTACACCGAGAATGTCAATACTAGGGGAAGTGGGAATATTTACATCATTAACAAATATATGGGAGTCAGTGAGATTCTGTCGGTTAGAAAATTGAATGTACTTGGTTTTCTGTGCATTAAAGGAAACTAGATTCTTTTGTCCCCATCCATTAATTCTAGAAAGGTCCTGGTTCAGAGAAATTGCAGTGTTTATTTTTGAATTTATAAGATCGGGTTGGGTGAAAGAATTGGTAAATGTGAAGGAACTGTGGAGTGTTGAGTCATCTGCGTAGGAATGTATTGGGTTATGAGTGGTAGATATGAGATTATTGATATGAATGAGGAACAGAATTGGGGCCAAAACTGATCCCTGGGGAACACCAGCATTTATTGAGTGAAATTGAGAATAAAGGCCATCTACCATTACACGTATTTTTCTGTTATGAAGATAAGAAGAAATTAGTGGAACTAATGATGCAAGGCCGTAGTGTGACATCTTCGACAATAAGGATTGATGCCAGACTCTATCAAATGCCTTTGATATATCCAGTGCTATTGTATGTGTTTCACCATGTTGGTCTGTAGCTTGGTTGATTTGATGCGTAAGAAGGCAAAGCATGTCTGCAGTTGATCGACATCGTCTAAAACCATATTGCCTATCACTGATTAATTTATTATTCTCAAGATGCTTAATTATGTGATTATTTAATATAATTTCAAAGACTTTACCAAGAGTGGAAGTTATAGCTATTGGTCTGTAGTTTGATGGATCTGAAGAGGCACCTTTTTTAGGAACTGGATGGATGTTTGCTTCTTTCCAGGGTACTAGGAAGCATGAGGTATGAGTACACAGACGGAAATGTTTTGCCAATACAGGAGCGAGCACCAAGGAGCAATTCTTAAGTACTATTGGAGGAATTTCATCTGGACCAGGAGCCTTATCTACAGAGAGATTCTGCAAAATAGTTTTGACATGTCTGGTGTGGATCTTAAGTGAGGGAATTTCAGGCGAATTAAAATTAAGTACAGGGACATCTTGATTTATTTCATCTAAGGTTGAGTTGGTGGAGAAAATATCCGCAAGAAGGTTAGCTTTACCTCGTGGGTCACTTACAAGATTGCCAGTCGGAGATTTTAATGGTGGAATGGATGAAGCAGTAGTGAAGTTGGATTTAAATGAGTTAAGAGTAGACCAAAATATTGTGTTATCATTTGGATTATTTAGAAGTTTATTTGCCTGCTTGTGGAGAAAGTTTGATTTAGTTAGGTTTAATACAGTTTTGCCATGATTTCTGATGTTTCTAAAGTACCGGTAATTAAAGGCTTCATGTGTTTTTGATTTTGTGTATGCATTGTAGGCTATTGCTTTTTGTTCAGTTACTCTAGCACAATTATGGTCAAACCATTTAGGTGAATTAGATCTTTGAACCTTGTCTTTATTGCTCGTCCACACATGTTAGTTAGGCCTAATGTAGCTAGCTAATTATTAAGTGCACGTGTTGCTTATCTTCTCTCATTAATCCTAAGGCTGTGTGAGCTTTATATGCCTGGATATTTAGGCCTATTTTTTTTTTGTACGGTACCCGTAGGCTTAGGTTTGACATATATCGTGGGGGTCAACTATGTGGCTATTATATTTTTGATCTATGAAATATATTTATCTCAATAATTGACTAAGTCTCTTTCATGTATTATATACGGTACTGTATATAGGCTAGCTTCTCTTTCATGTATTACCGTATACCGGTATATATATATAGGCTAGCTTCTCTTTCATGTATTATATATATAGGCTAGCTTCTCTCATGTATTATATATATAGGCTAGCTTCTCTTTCATGTATTATATACCGTATATAGGCTAGCTTCTCTTTCATGTATTATATATATATAGGCTAGTTTCTCTTGCATGTATTATATATATAGACTAGCTTCTCTTTCATGTATTATATATATACTGTAGGCTAGCTTCTCTTTCATGTATTATATATATATACAGTAGGCTAGCTTCTCTTTCATGTATTATATATATAGGCTAGCTTCTCTCATGTATTATATATATAGGCTAGCTTCTCTTTCATGTATTATATATATAGGCTAGCTTCTCTTTCATGTATTCTATATATAGACTAGCTTCTCTTTCATGTATTCTATATATAGGCTAGCTTCTCTCATGTATTATATATATAGGCTAGCTTCTCTTTCATGTATTATATATATAGGCTAGCTTCTCTTTCATGTATTCTATATATAGACTAGCTTCTCTTTCATGCACCGGGTATTTTATATATAGGCTAGCTTCTCTTTCATGTATTATATATATAGGCTAGCTTCTCTTTCATGTACCGGTATTATATATAATTATAGGCTAGCTTCTCTTTCATGTATTATATATATAGGCTAGCTTCTCTTTCATGTATTATATATATAGGCTAGCTTCTCTTTCATGTACCGGTATTATATATATATAGGCTAGCTTCTCTTTCATGTATTATATATATAGGCTAGCTTCTCTTTCATGTATTATATATATAGGCTAGCTTCTCTTTCATGTATTATATATATAGGCTAGCTTCTCTTTCATGTATTATATATATAGGCTAGCTTCTCTTTCATGTATTATATATATAGGCTAGCTTCTCTTTCATGTATTATATATATAGGCTAGCTTCTCTTTCATGTACCGGTATTATATATATATAGGCTAGCTTCTCTTTCATGTATTATATATATAGGCTAGCTTCTCTTTCATGTATTATATACCGGTATATAGGCTAGCTTCTCTTTCATGTATTATATATATAGGCTAGCTTCTCTCATGTATTATATATATAGGCTAGCTTCTCTTTCATGTATTATATATATAGGCTAGCTTCTCTTTCATGTATTCTATATATAGACTAGCTTCTCTTTCATGTATTCTATATATAGGCTAGCTTCTCTTTCATGTATTCTATATATAGACTAGCTTCTCTTTCATGCACCGGGTATTTTATATATAGGCTAGCTTCTCTTTCATGTATTATATATATAGGCTAGCTTCTCTTTCATGTACCGGTATTATATATAATTATAGGCTAGCTTCTCTTTCATGTATTATATATATAGGCTAGCTTCTCTTTCATGTATTATATATATAGGCTAGCTTCTCTTTCATGTATTATATATATAGGCTAGCTTCTCTTTCATGTACCGGTATTATATATATAGGCTAGCTTCTCTTTCATGTATTATATATATAGGCTAGCTTCTCTTTCATGTATTATATACCGGTATATAGGCTAGCTTCTCTTTCATGTATTATATATATAGGCTAGCTTCTCTTTCATGTATTATATATATAGGCTAGCTTCTCTTTCATGTATTATATATATAGGCTAGCTTCTCTTTCATGTACCGGTATTATATATATATAGGCTAGCTTCTCTTTCATGTATTATATATATAGGCTAGCTTCTCTTTCATGTATTATATACCGGTATATAGGCTAGCTTCTCTTTCATGTATTATATATATATAGGCTAGCTTCTCTTTCATATATTATATATATAGGCTAGCTTTTCTTTCATGTATTATATACCCGGTACCGGTATATAGGCTAGCTTCTCTTTCATGTATTATATATATAGGCTATGGTAGCTTCTCTTTCATGTATTATATATATATATAGGCTAGCTTATCTATCATGTATTATATATATAGACTAGCTTCTCTTTCATGTATTATATAGGCTAGCTTCTCTTTCATGTACCGGTATTATATATATAGGCTAGCTTCTCTTTCATGTATTATATATATAGGCTAGCTTCTCTTTCATGTATTATATACCGGTACCGTATATAGGCTAGCTTCTCTTTCATGTATTACCGTATATATATAGGCTAGCTTCTCTTTCATGTATTATATACCGGTATATAGGCTAGCTTCTCTTTCATGTATTATATAATATAGGCTAGCTTCTCTTTCATGTATTATATATATAGGCTAGCTTCTCTATCATGTATTATATATATAGACTAGCTTCTCTTTCATGTATTATATATATAGGCTAGCTTCTCTTTCATGGATTATATACCGGTATATAGGCTAGCTTCTTTTTCATGTATTATATATATATAGGCTAGCTTCTCTTTCATGTATTATATATATAGGCTAGCTTCTCTTTCATGTATTATATATAGGCTAGCTTCTCTTTCATGTATTATATACCGGTATATAGGCTAGCTTCTCTTTCATGTATTATATATATAGGCTAGCTTCTCTTTCATGTATTATATATATAGGCTAGCTTCTCTTTCATGTATTATATACCGGTATATAGGCTAGCTTCTCTTTCATGTATTATATATATATAGGCTAGCTTCTCTTTCATATATTATATATATAGGCTAGCTTCTCTTTCATGTATTATATACCCGGTACCGGTATATAGGCTAGCTTCTCTTTCATGTATTATATATATAGGCTATGGTAGCTTCTCTTTCATGTATTATATATATATATAGGCTAGCTTATCTATCATGTATTTATAATATAGACTTCTCTCTTTCATGTATTATATAGGCTAGCTTCTCTTTCATGTACCGGTATTATATATATAGGCTAGCTTCTCTTTCATGTATTATATATATAGGCTAGCTTCTCTTTCATGTATATACCGGTACCGTATATAGGCTTCTCTTTCATGTATTATATATATAGGCTAGCTTCTTCTCTTTTATTAATATAGGCTAGCTTCTCTTTCATATTATATATAGCTTGCTCTTTCATGTATTATATATAATAAGCTTCTCTATCATGTATTATATATATAGACTAGCTTCTCTTTCATGTATTATATATATAGGCTAGCTTCTCTTTCATGGATTATATACCGGTATATAGGCTAGCTTCTTTTTCATGTATTATATATATATAGGCTAGCTTCTCTTTCATGTATTATATATATAGGCTAGCTTCTCTTTCATGTATTATATAATAATTATATAGGCTAGCTTCTCTTTCGTAATACGGTACCGGTATGTGGTTGTAGTTCATACATCACAAATTTCAGTACGAATTCTCTCTCTCTCTCTCTCTCTCTCTCTCTCTCTCTCTCTCTCTCTCTCTCTTTGACAAAGTTCCCCACAAACGTTTACTGCTAAAACTAAAAGCGCATGGAATACAAGACGGTGTGTTGAAATGGATAGAAAATTGGCTTAGCGACAGAAAGCAAAGAGTAGTCATAAACGGTAAGGCATCTAAATGGACCAATGTAAGTAGCGGGGTACCCCAGGGATCGGTACTAGGACCAATTCTCTTTCTAATTTACATCAACGACATAGATGAGGGTCTCACCTGTACAATCTCAAAATTTGCTGACGATACAAAAATTGCAAATAGCGTACTCTCAAAAGAACAAGTTGACGATATGCAACACAATCTAGATAAATTGTCATGTTGGGCCCAAATTTGGCAAATGAGTTTCAATGCGGATAAATGTAAAGTACTACATATCGGATACCTAAATGAGAAAGCAAACTATTCGATGAATGGCACTCAGCTTAAGAATGTAAACAGAGAAACCGATCTGGGAGTAACAATATCGAGTACCCGTAACCTAAAACCGAGTCAACAATGTTCAGAAGTTGTTAAGAAGGCAAACAAAATAATTGGCTTTATAGGCAGGTCATTTGAGCATAAATCCAAAGAAGTTATCCTAACCCTTTACAATTCCTTAGTCCGCCCTCTTCTGGAATACTGCGTTCAATCCTGGTGCCCTTATTACCAAAAAGATATAAACAAGCTAGAACGAGTTCAACGTAGAGTTACCAAAATGATACCTAGCCTAAAGAACAAACCATACGAAGAGCGTCTTAGAGAATTAAATCTATTTCCTTTAACCCAGCGCAGATTAAGAGGTGACTTAATTCAAGTGTTCAAAATCATCAAAGGCATCGACAATATGAACTGTAGTAAGTACTTCACTATCGACCAAGCTAATTACACGCGGGGAAACGGTTGCAAAATTATTGGTAAATCTTTTAACTCGCACGAATCTAAGAATTTCTTCTTCAATCGAGTTGTCAACTTGTGGAATGGGCTTCCCCGAAGCGTTATAGACTGCATCACCGTTGATTCATTTAAACTCCGCCTAGACAAATATCTCGCATCAAACCCGCGACTGACTGCGTTTGTAAATTAATAACTTTATTTTATCCCCCCCTCAGTTACTAACCCATCTGTCCCCTACTAACTTCCTAATCCTGCCACGGACATTAGTTCCAGGGCAGTAGTTCCCTTTCCAATGTTCCCTTACCCACTCTAAACCACTGTTTGGACACTTGATCCTTAGTGTTTTGGAGGACAAGCAACCTAGAAGGGTCACTAGATCTGTTGATGCTTGATTTCCTTTGTACTCCTTTGTTCTCTCTCTCTCTCTCTCTCTCTCTCTCTCTCTCTCTCTCTCTCTCTCTCTCTCTCTCTCTCTCTCTCTCAGTAACGGTAGGTGGTTGGCACACTGTGGGAAGGAACGGGAACCTGTGTGTGTGTGTGTGTGTGTATGTACCGTACATGTGTGTCTGTGTCGATTGCCTTACGGGACTGGGACTAAGTGAGCCCTCCTTGCATAACTTGTTCTCTCTCTCTCTAGGGTGTAGGGTGTGTGTGTGTGTAGGTTGTGTGTTGTGGTGTGTGTGTAGGTTGTGTGTTGTGGTGTTTGTGTAGGTTGTGTAGGCCTAGTTTGTGTGTGTAGTTTGTTGTGGTGTGTGTGTAGGTTGTGTGTTGTGGTGTGTGTGTAGGTTGTGTAGGCCTAGTTTGTGTGTTGTGGTGTGTGCAGGTTGTGTGTGTCTAGTTTGTTGTGGTGTGTGTGTAGGTTGTGTGTTGTGGTGTGTGTGTAGGTTGTGTAGGCCTAGTTTGTGTGTTGTGGTGTGTGCAGGTTGTGTGTAGTTTGTGTGTTGTGGTGTGTGTGTGTAGGTTGTGTGTTGTGGCATGTGTGTAGGTTATGTAGGCCTAGTTTGTGTGTTATGTGTTTGCAGGTTGTGTGTGTAGTTTGTGTGGGGGTGTCAGGGTATAAGTTTTGTTTATGCCTGTGTCTGTGTTTGTGAAAGAATCAATGAGTTTGTGTGTAAAGTTGTAGGTTGGTGTGTTTGTCTTAGTGAGGGTCTGTAGCGTGCGTGTGTGTGTGTGTGTGTGTGTGTGTGTGTGTGTGTGAGTGTGTGTGTGTTACTCAGTTACTTGTTCGTCAAGGGGAATCCACGCAATGCGAGCTAAGCTCACTATTATCGCGCTTCCTTAACTGGGAATGTATTGCGTGAAATGCATGTTAAGTGTTTTATGTACTGTTGGAATGGCTGTGGATGTGTGTGTAGTCTGTATTTTAGCCAATTGGCGACATCGGAAACGAAGGCTTAGGGTGGATCTGTATGGTACCATTCTCACTATAGACGGTACCGTCTCGCCCGAAGGCTTAGGTAGCCATCAGCTTAGGTGAACCATATGATACCCATCTCGCCTTGTACCATTTTTGCCAACCCCAGATGGGACGCCACAACGTCGTCCACTTATTCCAGGTACCTATTTACAGCTAGGTGAACTGAGGCTAACACATGAAAGGAGACAAGCCCAATTTGTCTCCGCCCGGCCGGGGATTGAACCCCCGACCCCTCGTGTGTGAGACGAGAGCTCTACCTTCTAGGCTACAGGCTGTGTGTATGTGTGTGTGTGTGTGTGTGTGTGTGTGTGTGTGTGTGTGTGTGTGTGTTACTCAGTTACTCAGTTACTTGTTTCGTCAAGGGGAATCCACGCAATGCGAGCTAAGCTCATTATTATCGCGCCTCCTTAACTGGGAATGTATTGCGTGAAATGCATGTTAAGTGTTTTATGTACTGTTGGAATGGCTGTGGATGTGTGTGTAGTCTGTATTTTAGCCAATTGGCGACATCGGAAACGAAGGCTTAGGGTGGATCTGTATGGTACCATTCTCACTATAGACGGTACCGTCTCGCCCGAAGGCTTAGGTAGCCATCAGCTTAGGTGAACCATATGATACCCATCTCGCCTTGTACCATTTTTGCCAACCCCAGATGGGACGTCACAACGTCGTCCACTTATTCCAGGTACCTATTTACAGCTAGGTGAACTGAGGCTAACACATGAAAGGAGACAAGCCCAATTTGTCTCCGCCCGGCCGGGGATTGAACCCCCGACCCCTCGTGTGTGAGACGAGAGCTCTACCTACTAGGCTACGGGCTGATGTGTGTGTGTGTGTGTGTGTGTGTGTGTGTGTGTGTGTGTGTGTGTGTGTGTGTGTGTGTGTGTGTGTGTGTGTGTGTGTGTGTGTGTGTGTGTGTGTGTGGTATTTGGCAGATGTGAGATTGTCAGTTGGGGGATTATTGTGTGAGAGAGGAGGGAGGGTTGTTGCAGGTGTTTGAGGTGCGATTGTTAGCATACGTTGGTTCCAGATTTATTTAGCCCCTTCAATACGATTATCGGTTTTCTTATATTCAGGCTTATAGTAGACTAGTTAGTAATTAATTAAGCTAAGGAAGGACCTCAAGTAATAGAAGGGGTAAAAATAATATCATTAGACGTTTTGACTCGCATCTATTTATCTTAAGATTGACTTGGAGGAATCAAAGGAGTAAACACTGACAATTAACGTTTTGACACACACATCTTCGTAACTCGCATATACCGTAATCGTCTAATGTTAGGGACCCGGAACGTATGACTCAGAAAGCCGTCAGCGGCCTGAATGGGTTAACCCTTTCTGTAACGTCGACGTCCGTTTAATTTTAGTCTAACTATTTTTAGACGATTTTGTGCAGATTTAAAAGGATCTGTGGTAGTTAAAAGGGATGTATGTATGTATGTATATACAAAGGAGTACAAAGGAGTACAAAGGAAATCAAGCAACAACAGATCTAGTGACCCTTCTAGGTTGCTTGTCCTCCAAAACACTGAGGATCAAGTGTCCAAACAGTGGTTTAGAGTGGGTAAGGGAACATTGGAAGGGGAATTACTGCCCTGGAACTAATGTCCGTGGCAGGATTAGGAAGTTAGTAGGGGACAGATGGGTTAGTAACTGAGGGGGGGATAAAATAAAGTTATTCATTTACAAACGCAGTCAGTCGCGGGTTTGATGCGAGATATTTGTCTAGGCGGAGTTTAAATGAATCAACGGTGATGCAGTCTATAACGTTTTGGGGAAGCCCATTCCACAAGTTGACAACTCGATTGAAGAAGAAATTCTTAGATTCGTGTGAGTTAAAAGATTTACCAATAATTTTGCAACCGTTTCCCCGCGTGTAATTAGATTGGTCGATAGTGAAGTACTTACTACAGTTCATATTGTCGATGCCTTTGATGATTTTGAACACTTGAATTAAGTCACCTCTTAATCTGCGCTGGGTTAAAGGAAATAGATTTAATTCTCTAAGACGCTCTTCGTATGGTTTGTTCTTTAGGCTAGGTATCATTTTGGTAACTCTACGTTGTACTCGTTCTAGCTTGTTTATATCTTTTTGGTAATAAGGGCACCAGGATTGAACGCAGTATTCCAGAAGAGGGCGGACTAATGAATTGTAAAGGGTTAGGATAACTTCTTTGGATTTATGCTCAAATGACCTGCCTATAAAGCCAATTATTTTGTTTGCCTTCTTAACAACTTCTGAACATTGTTGACTCGGTTTTAGGTTACTCGATATTGTTACTCCCAGATCGGTTTCTCTGTTTACATTCTTAAGCTGAGTGCCATTCATCGAATAGTTTGCTTTCTCATTTAGGTATCCGATATGTAGTACTTTACATTTATCCGCATTGAAACTCATTTGCCAAATTTGGGCCCAACATGACAATTTATCTAGATTGTGTTGCATATCGTCAACTTGTTCTTTTGAGAGTACGCTATTTGCAATTTTTGTATCGTCAGCAAATTTTGAGATTGTACAGGTGAGACCCTCATCTATGTCGTTGATGTAAATTAGAAAGAGAATTGGTCCTAGTACCGATCCCTGGGGTACCCCGCTACTTACATTGGTCCATTTTGATGCCTTACCGTTTATGACTACGGTACTCTTTGCTTTCTGTCGCTGAGCCAATTTTCTATCCATTTCAACACACCGTCTTGTATTCCATGCGCTTTTAGTTTTAGCAGTAAACGTTTGTGGGGAACTTTGTCAAAGGCCTTTTGAAAATCAAGGTATATAATATCTACAGCTTTACTCTCATCGTAGAGGTTGAGGATATCGTGGAAGAAGTCTAAGAGGTTTGTTAAACAGGAACGTTTTTTACGAAAGCCGTGTTGAGTATCTTTAAGTATGTTATTTTCCTCTAAGTGATTTACGAGTCTGTCTCGTATGACCGTTTCTAGCATTTTACATACAACTGAGGTTAAGCTAATTGGACAATAGTTACTGGGTAGGGATTTGCTGCCTTTTTTGAATATCGGTGTTACGTTGGCTAGCTTCCACTGATCGGGCATAGTTCCAGACTGCAAGGATTTATTGAATAGTAATGTCAGTGGTTTAGAGAGCTCATCCTTAGCTTCCTTTAGAACTCTAGGCGAGATTGTATCAGGTCCAGGCGTTTTATTTACCTTGAGTTTATCTAAACAATTCAATACTTCTCTCTCTGTAACGGTGATATTGCTTAGAACATCTGAATTATCAATCTGAATCGGCGATGGTGTAGGGATATCACTGAGGTCTTCTGTTGTAAAAACTGATGCAAAGAAGGTATTGAGGGCATTACTCATTTGTTCTTCGTCTTTGGTGTATTCTCCATTTTCATCGACTAACGGTCCAACAGTTGAAGTAACTACTTTTTTCTTTCTGATATAACTATAGAATTCTTTCGGGTTTGTTTTACTTTGATTCGCAATATGTAACTCTAAGGTCTTTTTACTTTGCTTAATTAACTTTTTGGCTTTGCGTCGTAGCTCTACAAATTTTAGCCGTTCTTCGTCATTTTGTGAGGATTTTAATCTATCATTAGCAAATTTTTTAGCAAGCAGGCAGTTTGAAATATCTTTATTCCACCATTTGGGCTTATTATTATGGCCTGGACGCCGAGTTTTCGATGGTATGCAGTCTTGCACTGCTTTTAGGTAAGTGGCTTCGAATAACTTCCAAGATGTATTTATGTCGTTATTGTGAATTAAAAAGCTCCAGTCAGTTTCTTTAAACATAGCTCTAAGTTTATGGAAGTTTGCTTTCTTGAAATTAGGGACTTTTCGATGCTACTATTTGGTTCGTTACTAGTAAACTTTAAAGTGAAAGTTATCGTACGATGGTCGCTGTTACTGAATTCATCACCAACATTCAAATTCTCTATTAATTCTTCTTTTGTTGCAAGTACAATGTCAAGAACGTTATTACCACGGGTCGGCGTTCCAACAAATTGATAAAGCGAACTCTCTTGCAAGTTCGTATACAAGTCATGTCCGGAGTGTGAAGTAAGAGTATCGCCCCACTTGGTCACAGGTAAATTAAAGTCACCAAAAATTACGGTATCTTGTGAGTTACTTACATCTGCAATTTGTTCGTAAATTTCTCGGTCAGTTTGCACTGATTGAGCTGGAGGTCTGTATATTAATGCAAGTATTATTTTGGTACCTTTATTATTCTTTATTAGCACAAAAGATGCGTCGACGTTCACAATTTGAGGTTTTGACAAGAGGGTAGGGTTAAGACTTTCTTTGATATAAAGTAAAACGCCACCTCCATTTCGATTTATTCGGCTTTTCTCAAACATTACATAACCGGGAAGTGAATACTCTGCTAAAAAGTCTCTATCTTCTGTATTGAGCCAAGATTCTGTTATGCCAATCACATCATAATTTTCTGTAAACACTAGCTCCTCTAAATCTGAAAATTTATTGCGTATGCTACGAGCGTTTGCATAGAAAACCTTTAAATTTGTTATTTTAGAACTCACGGAACGCTCTTTAATAATATTTTTGGTTCTTGTCGGATCTACATTTATGTTCATGGCTGTCCTCGGTCCTCGCTGTCTTCGGTCCTTATCGCTGGTGGTCCTCGGTTGCCTCTGTTTTTTTCTTGGCGTTGGATGATTTATGTCACTGCTGCTTCTTCTCGGATGGCGTTTTTTGATCCATGGCTGCGGACTGCTTCGTGTAGGAGACGACCCATGCGTGCTGAACCCACAGGGTTTAGATGAGTGCCATCCTTGCGGAACAGAGTAGGCTGGTTGTAGAAGTTGTCCCAGAGGTTGATGAATTCAACTTCTTCCCTCAGACACAAATGTTTTAGTCGGCTATTTGTGCTGAAAGCCTTGTCGTAGAATTTGTCAGGTGCGTCGATCTTGGGGAGAATGCCTGAGATGATGATATTCCTTGACTTGTTTTTGTAGTGCTGGATCATCTTGCGATATTTCTCCATCAACTCTTCGGATCTGGTGCGCATGACGTCATTTGAACCAGCATGGATGACAAAAAGGGTATTTTCATTTGCATCCTTTGTGGTATCTTCGAAGGCTTCCACAATGTCGTCCAGTCCAGCTCCTGGGATGCAAAATCTTTTTCGTTGACACATACCCCATAGCTGCCCGAACAGAAACAACATTTATAGTTCCAGTTCTTAGGGTCCGGGACCACATTCGCATGGGATAATTAAGATTATTCGATGCCTTTTAATTACTTTTTCAACCGCATAAATCGTCTAATAGTAGTCAGAATAAAGTTCGGTGGACTAAACTATTGAATGGGTTAATTGTCCACAGGTGTAGATCATTGGACCATCGTGGGATTGTTGGTAGGCTTGGTGGGGGGTTTTTGTTGGCAGGAAGTGCTACCGTATGTGTGTGGTATTTATTTTGGCAGTTGTACAGTGTGTGTGTGTGTGTGTGTGCGCATGGAATACAAGACTCCCATTTTCTTATGTTCTTAAGATGGTGTGTTGAAATGGATAGCAAATTGGCTCAGCAACAGAAAGCAAAGAGTACCGGTAGTCATAAACGGTAAGGCATCTAAAGGGACCAATGTAAGTAGCGGGGTACGGTACCCCAGGGATCGGTACTAGGACCAATTCTCTTTCTAATTTACATCAACGACATAGATGAGGGTCTCACCTGTACAATCTCAAAATTTGCTGACGATACAAACATTGCAAATATTATACTCTCAAAAGAACAAGTTGACGATATGCAACACAATCTAGATAAATTGTCACATTGGGCCCAAATTTGGCAAATGAGTTTCAATGCGGATAAATGTAAAGTACCGGTACTACATATCGGATACCGTACCTAAATGAGAAAGCAAACTATTCGATGAATGGCACTGAGCTTAAGAATGTAAACAGAGAAACCAATCTGGGAGTAACAATATCGAGTACCGGGTAACCTAAAACCGAGTCAACAATGTTCAGAAGTTGTTAAGAAGGCAAACAAAATAATTGGCTTTATAGGCAGGTCATTTGAGCATAAATCCAAAGAGTTATCCTAACCCTTTACAATTCCTTAGTCCGCCCTCTTCTGGAATACTGCGTTCAATGCTGGTGCCCTTATTACCAAAAAGACATAAACAAGCTAGAACGAGTTCAACGTAGAGTTACCAAAATGATACCTAGCCTAAAGAACGAACCATACGAAGAGCGTCTTAGAGAATTAAATCTATTTCCTTTAACCCAGCGCAGATTAAGAGGTGACTTAATTCAAGTGTTCAAAATCATCAAAGGCATCGACAATATGAACTGTAGTAAGTACTTCACTATCGACCAATCTAATTACACGCGGGGAAACGGTTGCAAAATTATTGGTAAATCTTTTAACTCACACGAATCTAAGAATTTCTTCTTCAATCGAGTTGTCAACTTGTGGAATGGGCTTCCCCGAGACGTTATAGACTGCAGCACCGTTGATTCATTTAAACTCCGCCTAGACAAATATCTCGCATCAAACCCGCGACTGACTGCGTTTGTAAATGAATAACTTTATTTTATCCTCCCCTCAGTTACTAACCCATATGTCCCCTACTAACTTCCTAGTCCTGCCACGGACATTAGTTCCAGGGCAGTAGTTCCCTTTCCAATGTTCCCTTACCCACTCTAAACCACTGTTTGGACACTTGATCCTCAGTGTTTTGGAGGACAAGCAGCCTAGAAGGGTCACTAGATATGTTGTTGCTTGATTTCCTTTGTACTCCTTTGTGTGTTTTGCCAACTCTGAGAAGTGTGTGTAGTTGTTGACTATTATTTTTTTTTATTCTCTGTATATTTTTAACATACCGTTCCTGTATTTTTTGTATAGGACTATACCGGTAGTTATAATAATAATTGTTTTTCTTTTCAGGTATGTGAGGTGAATTCCTACAAGTATACAACTGTTGTGATAACTCTACTTCTATGACTGGTATGTGTTATAATTATATGAAAAACTACTTGGCAAATTAATACCCGTAGTTGACAAGTGCGTTTTCCTATTTTCCATGTGTTTTAGTAGGATGGTGATGGGGATAGTTTGAATGGGTTGCAGAATTGGTAAAGGTGGCTGTGTAGTTGGGGTCATAAAGGGTTACAGGACAACTCAACCCGTAGACCTTTTAACCCTTTCTGTACCGGCGTCGTCTTTTGTATATGATGCTAGCTATATTTAGATGATTGTGTGCAGTTTAAGAAGTATATCTGGTGTTAATAAAGGTAGAGTGATATAGTTCGAAGCCTTTTAATGGCTGGAGGCCCTTTTAAAACTTGATAAAATCGTCTAATAGTACGGTAGCCAAAATTAAGTTAAAAAGACCCAGTCGGTAAAGAAGGGGTTTAGGGGGGATGGGCCGGTTTTCTGGACCACTTTCTCTCTCATGTTTAGCCCCATTATTTTTCAGATGTGAAGATGTTTGCCCCATTAGTTGTCGATTTTAAGACCTTTCGCCCCATTTCTTCGTCAATATTTAGACCTTTCATGCTATGTAGGTGTCGATTCTTTCCCTGGCGATAGTGAGCCTGTAATGTCGGAAGAACCGGCCTTTGGCCGGGAAAGTTTCTACCGAAAAATGTCCAAATTAATCTAGAAGGGGGATCTAATGAATGTTTGTTTTTTTGTTTTGTTTTTTTGTAATTTGATGGTGGTCTAGGGAGGAAACTAGAAACATAATGAATAAATGCAAAAATCGCCCAAAAAGTGAACCATCTCCCCTTAACCTAGTAAATCTCCAACCAGTGCCAATGTAGCCAATACTGTAGGTTTGGTTAATATTAGTTGACTGCTTTATTTGGCCTTGGTTCATTTGGCACTGGTGGAGGTGTCGGGGAAACAAGTCATATTTACTTTTCCTTCATCATAATTTTAACTTTAAAATTTCTTTCATTGTTGCATATACTTACTATATTATTTTGGCTATTAGTAGACAATTATAATTAGCTTAGGAAGGAATTGTATAATTCATAGGGATAGTCGAGATATAATTTTCGTATTTGAATCTTAAAGGGCCTTCCAATGGTGTTTAAAATCGTCTAATGATAGCCTGAATATCATTTGGGCCAATCAGCGCTCTGCAGACCCCCGTAATCCTGCGTTAATCTCTAACCGGTTTGGTAAGATGATCCTCAGGGTATTAGAGTGTTGAGCCTATAATTGGGCTTTGTAATTGGGGTTGTGTGGGACAGGGATCTGCCTTGCTTAGGCCAATCGGCTTTCTGCAGACTCCCATTTTCTTATGTTCTTATGTTCTTATGAATAAAGTGAAAAAGGGGTCCTAATACTAAAGTTAAGAAGACATAGGCTACCGGTATAGTATTTCATTTAGAGGGTGCCTTATATGTCACCAACTGAACAATATTTAAATATGTTTGGTTATACTTAAAAACAAACCCTATAATCTTGCAAGCGGACATAAACGCTGTATTTCGGTGGACCAAAGATAACAATATGCAATTTAACGAAGACAAATTTCAGCTGATAAGGTATGGAGGAAATGAAAAGAATAAAGCAACTACAACCAACTTAACAAGAGTCACTCCTGCCAATCCCACGAAAATCAGAGGTTAAAGATCTTGGGGTAATAATGTCAGAAAACATGTCTTTCAAAGAACATAATCAGGCCAAGTCAGTAGCGGCGAGGAAACTTGTAGGTTGGATACTGTGCACTTTCAAGACATTAGAAGAATTGCCAATGATAATACTTTTCAAATCGCTGGTGATCCCAAGATTGGAGTATTGCAGTGTGCTAACATCTCCACACAAAGCCGGGGAAATAATATATATGAAATAGAGAATGTTCAAAGAAGCTTCACGTCCCACATCAGCTCGGTAAAACATCTTCATTACTGGGATCGGCTGAAGGCTCTTAACTTATATTCACTGGAGCGAAGAAGAGAGAGATACTTGATAATTTACACATGGAAAGTTATCGAGGGTCTAGTTCCAAACCTTCACACCACAATATCATGGAACTGGAGCGACAGAGGGGGTAGGAAATGTAACATCCCACCCCAAAAGTGTAGGGGAGCTCTGGGCACACTGAGGGCTCCTGGTTGACAAACAGGGGACCGAGCCTCTTCAACAAAATGCCAGAGAACGTGAGAAACCTGATGGACGTGCCAACGGAAGTATTCAAGAAAGCCTTGGACAACCATCTCAAGTCGGTGCCTGATTAGCCATACTTCGCGGGGGTGAGAGCTGCCTCCTCGAATAGCCTGCTGCATCAAGCACTGGCAGCAAACATACTCGGGGGGAGCAACTCTCGCCGAGGCCACTGAGGGACGGCCGAAACAACTCCAGGTAGACTCCAGGTAGGTAGACCCCGAGTGAGTCATTAGAGGCAACAGGTGTTCACGGCAGGTTATAAATGGCTGTTTTAATTTGTGAATAATCTGTTTAAGCAAACATTTGTATTTATTTGTTCAAGTGTTTATTTATGCATATATTTCTTAATTTTCCTCCCAAAACCATCGTCACACTTTTAAAAATACCTTCAAGGCCTCCCTTCATGATAAATGTGTACATTTTTCGGTAGAAAAATGTGCCGGCCAAAGGCCGGTTCCTCCTTAAAACAGTCTCACTATTGCTTGCCAGGAAAACAACAAATAAAAATAAATGCCACAAAACTTCTTAAAATCGCCAAACTAGTGGAGCGAACGTCTGTATATTTTAAATCTAATGGGGTTTAACATGAGAGAGAAAGGGGTCTAGAAAAGCAAATCCTCCCCTTAAGCGAGATACCGGTAATCGTTTAGTGTACCGGTACACGTTTACTTTGCATATATTTTATATACCGGTACCGGTATTCATTTATTAATGTTGCTATGCTGGTACCGGTATGCTTTATTGATATTAATGTTGCTATGCTGGTACCGGTATGCTTTATTGATATTCAGTTAATATTTTGTGTCGTTACAGAAAATATCTGAACATGGTAAAATATATTGGTATTATAATTTGAATGTGAAAACTATATAGTGTACCGGTAGTAATTATTATCCATTATGTGGGTGTGCCGTTTAGTGTTATCTTTCTGTTTCCCTTCATCTCTTTCTCTCTTCCATTTCACTCTTATTTTCTCTCCTCCCCTTTTCTGTTGTTCTCATCTTTCCTTCTTTCCTCACCCTTTTCTTATTTGCTTTCTTCCCTTCTACCCTTACTTTCTTTCCCCTCTTTCTGTTATTCTTATCTTTCCTGTATCCCTCCCCTCTTTCTTCTGTTCCTTCTCTCTTACTTTCTCTCTCCCCCTCTTTCTGTTATTCTTATCTTTCCTGTATCCCTCCCCTCTTTCTTCTGTTCCTTCTCTCTCTTCTCTCTTACTTTCTCTCTCCCCCTCTTTCTGTTATTCTTATCTTTCCTGTATCCCTCCCCTCTCTCTTCTGTTCCTTCTCTCTCTTACTTTCTCTCTCCCCCTCTTTCTGTTATTCTTATCTTTCCTGTATCTCCTCTTTCTGTTCATTCTCTTTACTTCTGCCCTTTTCTATTGTTATCTTTCTGTTTCCTCTCTTTCTTCTGTTCCTTCTTATTTCTCTTTCTGCCCCTCTTTCTGTTGTTCTTATCTGTTGCCCCCTCTTTCTTCTGTTCCTTCTCTCTTACTTTCTGCCCCTCTTTCTATTGTTGTTATCTTTCCTGTTTCCCTCCCCTCTTTCTTCTGTTCCTTCTCTCTTACTTTCTGCCCCTCTTTCTGTTGTTCTTATCTTTCCTGTTTCCCTCCCCTCTTTCTTCTGTTCCTTCTCTCTTACTTTCTGCCCCTCTTTCTATTGTAGTTATCTTTCCTGTTTCCCTCCCCTCTTTCTTCTTTTCTTTCTTTCCCTCCATTATTATTTCTCTCCCTCTCTTTCTATTATTATATTCTTTCCTGTTCCCTCCACTGTTCTTCTTTTTCTTTCTTCCCCTCCCACTCCTCCTTGTCTCTGTATCTCCCTCATTTCCTGTTTATCTTCGTGTTTCCTCTATCTTTCTGTTTATCCGTCCATCTCTCCCTCCCCCCTTTCTATCTCCCTTCTTTTGTTATATTTACATTTGCCTTCCTTTTATATTTATTTTATGTAGTCCTTCGTATTTGTCTAACCTTTTATCTTCCTCATATTTCTCTTTTATTCTTTTCTTTATCTCCTTTTTTTATTTTCGTCTTATTTTTCTATCCATTTTATTTTCCTCTTATTTCTCTTCTCTTTATTTTTGTTTTCTTTATTTATCTTCCCTTTTATATTTTGCTCTTACTTCTCTTTCCATTTATATTTTGCTCTTACTTCTCTTTCCATTTATATTTTATACTCTTTTCCATTTATATTTTACTCTTACTTCTCTTTCCATTTATATTTTACTCTTACTTCTCTTCCCATTTATATTTTACTCTTACTTCTCTTTCCATTTATATTTTACTCTTACTTCTCTTTCCATTTATTTCCATTTATATTTACTCTTACTTCTCTTTCTTTATATTTTACTCTTACTCTCTTCCATTTATATTTTACTCTTACTTCTCTTTCCATTATATTTACTCTTACTTCTCTTTCCATTTATATTTTACTCTTACTTCTTTTTACATTTATATTTTACTCTTACTTCTCTTTCCTTTTATATTTTACTCTTACTTCTCTTTCCATTTATATTTTACTCTTACTTCTCTTTCCATTATATTTTACTTGTCTTTTTTATTTTACTCTTACTTCTCTTTCCATTTATATTTTACTCTTACTTCTTTTTCCATTTATATTTTACTCTTACTTCTCTTTCCTTTTATATTTTACTCTTACTTCTCTTCCCATTTATATTTTACTCTTACTTCTCTTTCCATTATATTTTACTCTTACTTCTTTTCCATTTATATTTTACTCTTACTTCTTTTTCCATTTATATTTACTTACTTCTCTTTCCATTATATTTTACTCTTACTTCTCTTTCCATTTATTTTACTCTACTTCTTTCCCATTTATATTTTACTCTTACTTCTCTTTCCATTTATTTTACTCTTACTTCTCTTTCCATTATATTTTACTCTTCTTTCTTTCGTTTTATATTTTACTCTTACTTCTCTTTCCATTTATATTTTACTCTTACTTCTCTTTCCATTTATATTTTACTCTTACTTCTTTTTCCATTTATATTTACTCTTACTTCTCTTTCCATTTATATTTTACTCTTACTTCTCTTTCCATTTATATCTCTTACTCTCTTCCCATTTATATTTTACTTACTTCTCTTTCCATTTATATTTTACTCTTACTTCTCTTCCATTTATATTTTACTCTTACTTCTCTTTCCATTTATTTTACTCTTACTTCTCTTTCCATTTATATTTTACTCTTACTTCTCTTTCCATTTATATTTTACTCTTACTCTTTCCATTTATATTTTACTCTTACTTCTCTTTCCATTATTTTTACTCTTACTTCTCTTCCATTTATATTTACTCTTACTTCTCTTTCCATTTATATTTACTCTTACTTCTCTTTCCATTATTTTACTCTTACTTCTTTTCCATTTATATTTTACTCTTACTTCTCTTTCCTTTATATTTTGCTCTTACTTCTCTTCCCATTTATATTTTACTCTTACTTCTCTTTCCATTTATATTTTACTCTTACTTCTTTTTCCATTTATATTTTACTCTTACTTCTCTTTCCATTTATATTTTACTCTTACTTCTTTTTCCATTTATATTTTACTCTTACTTCTCTTTCCATTTATATTTTACTCTTACTTCTCTTCCCATTTATATTTTACTCTTACTTCTCTTTCCATTTATATTTACTCTTACTTCTTTCCATTTATATTTTACTCTTACTTCTCTTTCCATTTATATTTTACTCTTACTTCTCTTTCCATTATATTTTACTCTTACTTCTCTTTCCATTTATATTTTACTCTTACTTCTCTTTCCATTTATATTTTACTCTTACTTCTCTTTCCATTTATATTTTACTCTTACTTCTCTTTCCATTTATATTTTACTCTTACTTCTCTTTCCATTTATATTTTACTCTTACTTCTCTTTCCATATATTTTACTCTTACTTCTCTTTCCATTTATATTTTACTCTTACTTCTCTTTCCATTTATATTTTACTCTTACTTCTCTTTCCATTTATATTTTACTCTTACTTCTCTTTCCATTTATATTTTACTCTACTTCTCTTCCATTTATATTTTACTCTTACTTCTCTTTCCATTTATATTTTACTCTTACTTCTCTTTCCATTTATATTTTACTCTTACTTCTCTTTCCATTTATATTTTACTCTTACTTCTCTTTCCATTTATATTTTACTCTTACTTCTCTTTCCATTTATATTTTACTCTTACTTCTCTTTCCATTTATATTTTACTCTTACTTCTCTTTCCATTTATATTTTACTCTTACTTCTCTTTCCATTTATTTTACTCTTACTTCTCTTTCCATTTATATTTTACTCTTACTTCTCTTTCCATTTATATTTTACTCTTACTTCTCTTTCCTTTTATATTTTACTTTTATTTATCTTCCTTTTGTTATTTTCCTCTTATTTCTCCCTTTCTTATTTTCTTCTTATTTGTCTCCCCCTTTGTTATTATCCCCTTATCTCTCTTCTTTCTTTTTGTTTTCGTATTTGTCTTCCCACTTTCTATATTTGTCTCTCCCTCCCTTCCTGCCTTCCGTGCTCCCACCATGTCAGTAACCCCGCCCCCCCCCCCCCCCCCCCCCTCCCCCTTTCTGTCATATTATTACCTCTCTCCTTTGTCTTCCATCATAATACTAGACCCCTCCCTCCCACGCTACATCCCCCCCCCCCCCCCCCCCCCCTCTCGCTTTGGCTCTCTCTCGCGCTCTCTCTCTCTCCCTTAATTATGATGACATAGCAGATGATGAATTTTAATGAGGGGTGTGCGTGTGTGTATGTTTCTCGTGTGTGCGTTTCTATGAGTGGTATGACTGTGTTAGTGTTGAATATACTGTACCGGTATATATATTAGTATAGCCTTCACGTCTTAGTATCCTAATTAACTGCGGTTTTGTCATTCTGGTTGGTAATAAAGGAGGTTATGTTTTAATTAACCATTTAGGGTGACAATATATACGGTCCACATTTGGTATGATCCGTAAGGTAGATATTATCAGTGACGACACTTTGTGGTTACTGTATTATCAAGGTGGATGACAACTTGTGGGTGTCATAGTTGTCAGTCAGTTTAGTAGTACCGGTATACTGCATATATATTGGTACTGTACTTGTTGGTGTCATAGTTGTCAGTCAGTTTAGTAGACTTGTGGGTGTCATAGTTGTCAGTCAGTTTAGTAGTACCGGTATACTGCATATATATTGGTACTGTACTTGTGGGTGTCATAGTTGTCAGTCAGTTTAGTAGTACCGGTATACTGCATATATATTGGTACTGTACTTGTGGGTGTCATAGTTGTCAGTCAGTTTAGTAGTACCGGTATACTGCATATATATTGGTACCGAACTTTGCCACGTAACATCACGTAATACTTTGTACGCACTTTCTTCGTAAAATGTGCACATCGTCTGCTTGTTTGTATATCGTAACCTACGTAAAGCCACTTATGATAATCAAAGTATATTTACATTATATTTATTGGTTTACATGAATTGTAAATGTAGTAATACGTACCGGTAGTCTAATCTCTGTAAAATTAAACAAACATAGACATGTAAATTGCGTCACGTAGCTAATTATAACCTAATGTTAGCTTATCGAGCAAAGTTATATACGCACACACGCACACGCACTCACACACATACTCACACACACACACACACACACAAACACACAAACACACACACACAAACACACACACAGGGGGTGGGGTGGTGGAAGGGATGGTCCAGTGTGCTAAGGCGACATGTGTTAACCGCCTAGGCCTAGGCGAAAGTACTCCAGAATACGAAAAGTTATATAGGCCTATACTGGTACCGTATATTTTTCTTCAGCCATCCCGACGGAGAAGGATAGTATCGTGGTCCCTCCTTAGCCAAACTGCTATCAACTTGTATCAGCCTACACGTAGGTTCACCAATACAATGTGCATCTCCGTATGTGTCGAAACTCCGGCACCTCAAGGTCGTCAAAGGTCGCATATGACCTCGTAGTTAAGGTAGAATATACATTGTACTGTACTTAGGTTAAAGGATGTTCTGTAGATATTCAGCCTCAGGGCTCCAATCGAACAATAAACCAATAATAATAATTATTATAAAATTGTTACTTACTGCTTCCCCCCCCCCCCCCCCTCACACACATACACTATATACATTATAGCTAAATAGATTTGCTTCTAAAGTTACGATATGTATTTATTATTATCCCCCAAAGTAAATGATCTAGGCAGAATAGCCTACTTGTAATGCTAGATGAATGTATTTATTTATTTATTTTTTTCCTACCATAACATTCCTACCCGGCTCTCCCCTACAAAGGCTTGCTCTCCCAATTCGGCCTTTATATCCAGGATCGTCTTGCCCTGGCTGTACAGTCGCAAGCAATAGTTGCGTCCTCTCTTTGCAACTTCTACTTAATTGCTCTACTGATATTAGAACAAAGTACCGGTACGTAACATACTGATCGAAACTTGAATATATAGCTAACCGCTTTATCAGTATCAGTGTGTATTAAGATCTTTATATCATCTTCTTACTATACTGTACAGATAACCACAGTTGAAATAATACAAGTAGCATAAGACCTTTCAAACATGCATTTACAGTCAAATATATATTTCGACATTGATGATAATATTGTGTGGAATTAAATCTAGAGATAGTAGGTAACATTATGTAACACTTGTACGACGTGGAACAAATAGTTACGTACCGGGACTAGTAACGGATTATTAGAAACACACGAGAACAGCTGGTAGAAACATGAAATTGATCACTTGCGAGTTTCAGGCTATAAGGAAGTTGGACCTTTAGACATTTATATAATTATAACAAAATTACCAGCTAAAAGACGGTTGTAGTGCATTTATAAATACATATAATCAAATTCAGCAAACTTTATCCATCACCAACTCTTATAATTTATGTATTTCTCCTAAATATTTATGTTTACAGCTCCAACTTCCTTATAGACCAACACTCGCAAGTGGTCAATTACTGGTTCAAAGTTTATGAGGAAGGTTGCTGGTGAATTATATATTTTGGCTGTGCAGTCACTCATCAATAATCGTGGACCTCTCATATTTTGTCATTATGCAAGTACCGGTACCATGTGTATAAGTTATTTTATGTCGGCTATATCATTCAATATAAATCAAATATCATATAAAATATTCCGATGGGTGTATTAGCTAGGATATAACACTACTGATAAGGTGATGCAATGTTTTGATAGATTGGTTAGGCACAAGCCAGGAATTATTTTATTTCAAGGTCTCCTTTTTACTATGACTAACCGTTCAATAATTTCTGGCAACGACTGTACACTGGTCCATTCAATAGAGTTGGGGGTGTTGAGACTGATGGCCACAAAAGAGAGGGGCCGCCATATTGATTTTTAACCCTCATCCCCCCCCCCCCCCCTTCCTCTATTCAGACCCTGTGTGATGTAAAAGATAAAACAATTCCCTCCCACGTGTTCCTTTCTCGCCTCAACCTTTATTGCGCTCACTCTCTCTCTCTCTCTCTCTCTCTCTCTCTCTCTCTCTCTCTCTCTCTCTCTCTCTCTCTCTCTCTCTCTTTTAAACCTGAAAGTTCATGATGATGTAGCTATATTAAACAAAATCCTTTACGGTAGCCCTAGATTAAGTAGTCACTGGCTCAGTAAGCAGAATTCATAAAGGTTATTGTTAACTTATATTCACGAAAAACTTGATACAATAGCAAGGAGGACAGCCTTCCACCTTTTACTCTTCAAATGTTCTCTTTCTTTCCTCCTTTATTTCTCTTTAATACTTAGAGAACCTCTCACCTTCTCCACCTGTCTATCATCCCCTCAAGTTTAACTTTAACTTTATTCACTCACTAATTTTACAATTATGTAATACGTTTGTTGTGTCAAAATAGTTAATGTATGATCTAAGCAGAACTAAGACATTTTATATTTACTATAATAATAATAATAATTATAATCATGCAATTAAGTCTGTTTAGGGAAGGTGTGATAGTGGTCAAACTTTGCTTTCGCAGTTTTTCATTGATAGCCCTGTTAATAGTAGTGGTAGTGAAGGTGTGCTATTTGTGGTGGTAGTAGTGGTGGTGAAGGTGTGCTGTATGTGGTGGTGGTGATGGTGTGCTGTATGTGGTGGTAACCTAGTGGTGAAGTTGTGCCGTTTGTGGTGGTGGTTGTAGTAGTCGTGGTGTACCGTATGTGGTGGTGGTGGTGGTGGTGGGAGTGCCTTCCAAACAACCGTCTTGAGACTGTTCGCTCACTAGTTACCCTCTTGTTCCCTTTAATACTTCACATCTGTCTGTTAACATGGCTGGCACGGAAGTGGAGGGGCGAGGCGAGGGTGTGATCCAATCCATAGGGGATACTCCAGCAAAACAGTGAATACTCCTGAGTCTAGACCATTATTAGAGTGTGCACTATATTATCTACTCTCAAAGAACTGTTGCAAATTACGAGGTAAGTTTGTTCCATGCACAATCTATCTTATGAGAGAGAGAGAGAGGGAGGGAGGGAGAGAGAGATAAGAGTGTGTTTTAGTGCCCAGGATCTGCTGGGGTGCGTGTCTCTTGTGTTTTACAGCTAAGATAATCTTTTAAAACCTTATTTCCTCGTTTTCTTCATTATCGTATTAATTCGTCTTTCACAAACACTGCTTCCTCCCATTCGTTTCACTACACTGGTACTTAACAATCACATTACACTTCCCATGTTTCACTATACTGGTACTTAACAATCACATTACACTTCCCATGTTTCACTATACTGGTACTTAACAATCACATTACACTTCCCATGTTTCACTATACTGGTACTTAACAATCGCATTACACTTCCCATGTTTCACTATACTGGTACTTAACAATCACATTACACTTCCCATGTTTCACTATACTGGTACTTAACAATCACATTACACTTCCCATGTTTCACTATACCGGTACTTAACAATCACATTACACTTCCAATGTTTCACTATACCGGTACTTAACAATCACATTACACTTCCCATGTTTCACTATACTGGTACTTAACAATCACATTACACTTCCCATGTTTCACTATACTGGTACTTAACAATCACATTACACTTCCCATGTTTCACTATACTGGTACTTAACAATCACATTACACTTCCAATGTTTCACTATACCGGTACTTAACAATCACATTACACTTCCCATGTTTCACTATACTGGTACTTAACAATCACATTACACTTCCCATGTTCACTGGTACTTAATCACATTACACTTCCCATGTTTCACTATACTGGTACTTAACAATCACATTACACTTCCCATGTTTCACTATACTGGTATTAACAATCACATTACACTTCCCATGTTTCACTATACTGGTACTTAACAATCACATTACACTTCCCATGTTTCACTATACCGGTACTTAACAATCACATTACACTTCCCATGTTTCACTATACTGGTACTTAACAATCACATTACACTTCCCATGTTTCACTATACCGGTACTTAACAATCACATTACACTTCCAATGTTTCACTATACCGGTACTTAACAATCACATTACACTTCCAATGTTTCACTATACCGGTAGCCTACTTAACAATCACATTACACTTCCCATGTTTCACTATACCGGTACTTAACAATCACATTACACTTCCCATGTTTCACTATACCGGTACTTAACAATCACATTACACTTCCAATGTCTCACTATACCGGTACTTAACAATCACATTACACTTCCCATGTTTCACTATACCGGTACTTAACAATCACATTACACTTCCCATGTTTCACTATACCGGTACTTAACAATCACAATACACTTCCAATGTTTCACTATACTGGTACTTAACAATCACATTACACTTCCAATGTTTCACTATACCGGTACTTAACAATCACATTACACTTCCAATGTTTCACTATACCGGTACTTAACAATCACATTACACTTCCCATGTTTCACTATACCGGTACTTAACAATCACATTACACTTCCAATGTTTCACTATACCGGTACTTAACAATAACTTTACACTTCCCATGTTTCACTATACCAGTACTTAACAATCACATTACACTTCCCATGTTTCACTATACCGGTACTTAACAATCACATTACACTTCCAATGTTTCACTATACCGGTACTTAACAATCACATTTCACTTCCAATGTTTCACTATACTGGTACTTAACAATCACATTACACTTCCCATGTTTCACTATACCGGTACTTAACAATCACATTACACTTCCCATGTTTCACTATACCGGTACTTAACAATCACATTACACTTACCATGTTTCACTATACCGGTACTTAACAATCACATTACACTTCCCATGTTTCACTATACCGGTACTTAACAATCACATTACACTTCCAATGTTTCACTATACCGGTACTTAACAATCACATTACACTTCCCATGTTTCACTATACCGGTACTTAACAATCACATTACACTTCCCATGTTTCACTATGCTGGTACTTAACAATCACATTTCACTTCCCATGTTTCACTATACCGGTAGGCTACTTAACAATCACATTACACTTTCTATGTTTCACTATACCGGTACTTAACAATCACATTACACTTCACATGTTTCACTATACCGGTACTTAACCCGTACAGCCCCAGCGACGCGCCTGACGCGTCGGCGATGTATGTAACGCACAGCCCCAGAGACGCGCCTGGCGCGTCACCCTAATTGCGCCGACCGTAACCTCAGGTGTAGCCACTCAAGAGGGCTCGGATTTGTATGGGAACTGTGTACGTATCCCACGCAACCGTGCCGATGGTTGAAAACTCTCAAAGTCCACGTGCGTGCGTGTGAGCTCGCAATAACCTGGTTTTTTGGGGTAATTGCCTTAATTTTTTTACTCTTGTAAAATACGTTTTCGGGGGCTCTGTAGGACCATTCTTTAAGCTTTTTGAGCGTTTTTTCATGGTTTTTCCTTCATTCCTAACCCATTCGCTATTGTTTCTGGAATAAAACCATATTTTGAAAACCGGCCGGGTTCTGGTGAACAAACATTACAAAACTAGCCGGGGCTGGACGGGTTAACAATCACATTACACTTCCCATGTTTCACTATACCGGTACTTAACAATCACATTACACTTCCCATGTTTTACTATACCGGTACTTAACAAGCACATTACACTTTCCATGTTTCACTATACCAGTACTTAACAATCACATTACACTTCCCATGTTTCATTATACCGGTACTTAACAATCACATTACACTTCCCATGTTTCACTATACCGGTACTTAACAATCACATTAAACTTCCCATGTTTCACTATACCGGTACTTAACAATCCCATTACACATCCAATGTTTCACTATACCGGTACGGTACTTAACAATCACATTATACTTCCCATGTTTCACTATAGCCTACTGGTACTTAACAATCACATTACACTTCCCATGTTTCACTATAGCCTACCGGTACTTAACAATCACATTACACTTCCCATGTTTCACTATACCGGTACTTAACAATCACATTACACTTCCCATGTTTCACTATACCGGTACTTAACAATCACATTACACTTCCAATGTTTCACTATACCGGTACTTAACAATCACATTACACTTCCCATGTTTCACTATACCGGTACTTAACAATCACAATACACTTCCAATGGTTCACTATACCGGTACTTAACAATCACATTACACTTCCCATGTTTCACTATACCGGTACCAGGTACTTAACAATCACATTACACTTCCAATGTTTCACTATACCGGTACTTAACAATCACATTACACTTCCAATGTTTCACTATACCGGTACTTAACAATCACATTACACTTCCAATGTTTCACTATACCGGTACTTAACAATCACATTACACTTCCAATGTTTCACTATACCGGTACTTAACAATCACATTACACTTCCAATGTGTCACTATACCGGTACTTAACAATCACATTACACTTCCCATGTTTCACTATACCGGTACTTAACAATCACATTACACTTCCCATGTTTCACTATACCGGTAATTAACAATTACATTATATACACTTCCAATGTTTCACTATACCGGTACTTCACAATCACATTAAACTTCCCAAGTTTCACTATACCGGTACTTAACAATCACATTACACTTCCAATGTTTCACTGTACCGGTACTTAACAATCACATTACACTTCCAATGTTTCACTATACCGGTACTTAACAATCACATTACACTTCCAATGTTTCACTTTACCAGTACTTAACAATCACATTACACTTCCAATGTTTCACTATACCGGTACTTAACAATCATATTACACTTCCCATGTTTCACTATACCGGTACTTAACAATCACATTACACTTACCATGTTTCACTATACCGGTACTTAACAATCACATTACACTTCCAATGTTTCACTATACCGGTACTTAACAATCACATTACACTTCCAATGTTTCACTATACCGGTACTTAACAATCACATTACACTTCCAATGTTTCACTATACCGGTACCGTACTTAACAATCACATTACACTTCCCATGTTTCACTATACCGGTACTTAACAATCACATTACACTTCCCATGTTTCACTATACCGGTACTTAACAATCACATTACACTTCCCATGTTTCACTATACCGATACTTAACAATCACATTACACTTCCAATGTTTCACTATACCGGTCCTTAACAATCACATTACACTTCCCATGTTTCACTATACCGGTACTTAACAATCACATTACACTTCCCATGTATCACTATACCGGTACTTAACAATCACATTACACTTCCAATGTTTCACTATACCGGTACTTAACAATCACATTACACTTCCAATGTTTCACTATACCGGTACTTAACAATCACATTACACTTCCCATGTTTCACTATACCGGTACTTAACAATCACATTACACTTCCCATGTTTCACTATACCGGTACTTAACAATCACATTACACTTCCCATGTTTCACTATACCGGTACTTAACAATTACATTACACTTCCCATGTTTCACTATACCGGTACTTAACAATCACATTACACTTCCCATGTTTCACTATACCGGTACTTAACAATCACATTACACTTCCCATGTTTCACTATACCGGTACTTAACAATCACATTACACTTCCAATGTTTCACTATACCGGTACTTAACAATCACATTACACTTCCCATGTTTCACTATACCAGTACTTAACAATCACATTACACTTCCCATGTTTCACTATACCGGTACTTAACAATCACATTACACTTCCCATGTTTCACTATACCGGTACTTAACAATCACAATACACTTCCAATGTTTCACTATACCGGTACTTAACAATCACATTACACTTCCAATTTTTCACTATACCGGTACTTAACAATCATATTACACTTCCCATGTTTCACTATACCGGTACTTAACAATCACATTACACTTACCATGTTTCACTATACCGGTAGTTAACAATCAAATTACACTTCCAATGTTTCACTATACCGGTACCGGGTACTTAACAATCACATTACACTTCCAATGTTTCACTATACCGGTACTTAACAATCACATTACACTTCCAATGTTTCACTATACCGGTACTTAACAATCACATTACACTTCCCATGTTTCACTATACCGGTACTTAACAATCACATTACACTTCCAATGTTTCACTATACCGGTACTTAACAATAACTTTACACTTCCCATGTTTCACTATACCGGTACTTAACAATCACATTACACTTCCCATGTTTCACTATACCGGTACTTAACAATCACATTACACTTACCATGTTTCACTATACCGGTACTTAACAATCACAATACACTTCCAATTTCACTATACCGGTACTTAACAATCACATTACACTTCCAATGTTTCACTATAGGCCTACCGGTACTTAACAATCACATTACACTTCCAATGTTTCACTACCGGTTCTTAACAATCACATTACACTTCTTTCCAATACACCAACAGTTTTGTTTATAAACAACGTACCTTAAATTTAGCTTGCAGTCACTCTTTCATCTTTGGGGGAGACACTCGTTACAGGCAGCATTGCATTTTATCTACTTCGTACACATAGACAAACAAAAAATCCCCAAATCTACCCTAGACTGATGTGGTAGGTTAGGCTATCTAATGTATACTGGTAATTGCATATAAAATTAAGTTAATTTAGAGTTTGTCTGTAGGTGCACAGATAAGCACAGATTAATACATATAGTATATCTCAGTTATTTATCTAAGCAAAGTATATTTTGGTACTTCATAAACTACTAATACAGTTGTATTAGACAATAATAGGACCGTTAGACTGTCAATAGAGTACCCGGTACTTCTAGCAGTAGTGATAGACGATCTTGATAAGACTCATATGTCACCTTGCACGAGTCATTGGTCTAACCCTGTAAACTTGCTTCCAATTAATCTCCAGCTTAGCTCCTATAAAAATCATCAGATTTATTAGTTAAATGACACCCTGTTCAACCAACACAGTTTTGCCGAGCTAAGCCGGAAACTTAGCTATCTAGATCCCTCGGCCCAGGACCCTCGCTTGCACCTGCACGACGAGATTGATGAGCTAGTCAATAGGAATTTAATTGGTTTAGTAACCAAGCTTAGTCTTGCCCGGATAACAATGACATATAAGTAGGATCTGGCGAGCCCTCAGCAACGGATGATATAAGTTGCAATACGAGATAAGAGCCTCGAATGTTAAAGTAACTGTTGAGGTTAGACGCCCCGGCATATGAGGGTCAGAAAGATAATATTACCTAACAAAGTTCCTTGGAACCTAAGTATGAAGTACGGTAACCTTATTGCATAGTAATTACGAGAACACTCATGAGGAATAAATTACCGATTGAATAAGAGCTAATTGTTGTTCCCACGAAAGGATCGCTAATAGTTGCTAATTATTCAAGAGATTGAATACTTGCTTAAATCAAGATACTAATACTTGCTGATCACAAGATATTAAACATTTGCTTATGACGAGAGATTAAATGCTTGCTTATTCGAAAGATTAAGTACGTGCCTGTAATGAGAGATTAAATCCTGTATTATATTGAGAGATTAGAACGCTTGTTGTATGATATCCTAAAACGCTTACTTTGATTGCAAGGTTAAGTTTGTGATATTGTCTGTGGCCTGAGCGTCCAGTATTATACATCCCTACTAGAGAATACCATATTGTATATTCTTGTTTTTCGTGTTTTATCTATAATTTGTCTCTGATATTTATGTCCAAAAACTTAGTGTATATTTATGTTATCAATTGTTTGTGTTATCCAGCAGAGCATGCAGTAGACCCCGGCCTTATAATAATTGCATGACTATAATATATCGTACGGTATAGGCCTAAGCTATAATATAAAGAGACCGAATCTAAATCTGCCCGAACCAAGATTAACTGATAACATTACATCCAGGTCCTGTTGAGTAAAAATATCCCCGAGCTGTGTTCCGTGTTATGAAAGGTTGGAGCAGATTATAGTCATAGCTTGTTTCCGTGTACCGGTATGTCTACATCGTAACAGGTGTAGGCTACGGTATATAATAGTGCTTCCATTGTTGTTTGATGTACCGGTACCGGGTAAAGAGTTATTATCATTTTGTGAGGAATTTACTAGTTTGTCTATGTGTATGAAGGAGACAAAATACAAAGCTGCCTGTAACAAGTGTCTCCACCAAAGTTGAAAGAGAAATGGTTGTGTGTGTACATTGTTTTATTTTACTATAATGCTTAAATTACTGTAATGAAATTAAACTTTAGTTATACCCGGTACCGGTACCTTCAAAACACTGCTTACTTTATTAGCGTATTTTAAGTCAATGCTTACGTTTTAGTAAGCAATGTAGTATAGGTAATGTGTGTGAGAACAATTTATAATGGTATGCAATATTTAGGTTTATCGATTCGTGTGTGTGTGTGTGTTGGTGGGCGGTAGCTGGCAGGATGGGTGGGGATTGTCTCTGTGTGTGTGTGTGTGTGTGTATATATATATATATATATATATATATATATATATATATATATTATATATATATATATATATATAGATATATATATACCGTATATATATATATATACCGGTATATATGTATATATATATATATATATATATATATATATATATATATATATATATATATATATATATATATATTATATATATATATATATATATATTAATATATATTATATATATTAGCTAATATACATTATAGACTAATCCCAGTTAAAGGTACCATAGTGATAAGGACCACCTCTATATATATATTCCTTAGTTATCTTATCTGAGTGTGGTAATGTGCCTCTGCTTCGCTATATTCTTATCGCCCCCTGCTCGAGTCTGCTCACTCACATTATATTTTTACTAAGGTTTAATATGAGGCTTTTTGGGTGATGTCCGCTTTGTTTTGTAATTGTTAATCGGTATAGCTTTCCATGTCAATCTAATTGCATTCTCCATTCGTGAGAAACTTGTAAACTTGGATTTAAATAGTTGTAGATTGAACATTGGTGGAAAGTTATTCTGAGCAAGTGAAGTACCGGTATGGTACCGGTACGTTTAATTTGTACTTACCGTAAGTTTTATCTGTTAGGCAAACTAAGTTATATTTGTATACCGGTACTTGATATTACGGTAAGCTAGGCTAGTTGAAGGTTTTTAAAGTACGAGGTTATAATTATTTGGTCTGTCTATACAGCAAAAGTCTTGTGAAAACTATAAATACTGACAAGTGAATAGGCTCTGGTAAGTGTTGGATATAAATATTTAAATATCTATATTGTGATCATGATTGTGAGATAGGCCTACTGTTTTTGTGTCACGCTTTTTTTTTTGACTGGACAATAACTTGGCGATATTATTCAGTGGATGGGCTAGGTAATGGTGACTGTATTCAGTGGATGGGCTAGGTAATGGTGACTGTATTCAGTGGATGGGCTAGGTAATGGTGACTGTATTCAGTGGATGGGCTAGGTAATGGTGACTGTATTCAGTGGATGGGCTAGGTAATGGTGACTGTATTCAGTGGATGGGCTAGGTAATGGTGACTGTATTCAGTGGATGGGCTAGGTAATGGTGACTGTATTCAGTGGATGGGCTAGGTAATGGTGACTGTATTCAGTGGATGGGCTAGGTAATGGTGACTGTATTCAGTGGATGGGCTAGGTAATGGTGACTGTATTCAGTGGATGGGCTAGGTAATGGTGACTGTATTTGTGAAGTGACTTGGGAGGGCACTGGGTATTATCAAATATTTAGGTCATTGGACGATAACAACCACAGTGATATACCCACTCTTTACAGTCTTAGATACCCCATGCCCACTCTTTATCCTGTAGTTGGGTTAGCTATTGTACCTTACTCTCTCTCTCTCTCTCTCTCTCTCTCTCTCTCTCTCTCTCTCTCTCTCTCTCTCTCTCTCTCTCTCTCTCTCTCTCTCTTTCTCTCTCTCTCCAGACGACGATGCTGTTGTTTCAGTGGAATAATGGCTCTTTGAGCAGTATGTATCGCCTTACTAGTGGTTGTCCCCTCACAGGATGGGGGGCGCTGCTCAATAAACTCGCCCCTCGGGGCAAAATCAAATCTCTCTCTCTCTCTCTCTCTCTCTCTCTCCCTCCTAGAAAAAATTATGTTATTTTTCTGGTTATCCCGATGGAGAGGATTATATTGTGGTCCCTCCCTAATCAAGCTGCTAAACTATTTGCCTGTGTTAGCCTACACATATTCTCACCAGTGCATGTGCCGACTGTATACAGTACTTACTATTGTGGGAACTCAGGTGCCTCACGGTCGCTAAAGGTCACATAAATTATGACCTCGTAATTAAGGTAAATTCAACATTGTACTGTACCTTAATAAACTGTAGATTATGAACCTCACGGCTGTAAGTGAACAGTAAACCAACAACCATTATCAACTCTGTGTAAGCAGAGTGGTATCGCGCACACAGATCACGCCCTTATACTGTGGACCACCAGCCAGCTTGTCCGTCGTTGTCGTCCGTCCAGAAACTCCTAATAAACTGTTTGATGGATTTCCATAAAATTTCAAAGGTATATCCATTGGATCAATGCGAAGGTCAGTCAAAAAGTGTTAAAGGTCAAGATCAAAGGTCAAGGTTAAAAATGTGGGCAACATTTCATATTTTTAGTTTTTACTCAAATTTCAAAATTTTCACTAGCCTATGCAATGGCAACATTGACATTTTATTGACCAAATTTTACATAAATATTCTGAAGAATAAGGTAAAAGTTCAAGATCAAAGGTCAAAATAAGATTATTACCGTACTACCCTAGTATTTCTTATAGCTACTAACTATTAGATTATCAAATGGCTATTTGGAATAGGCTACCTAGCACAAGGTCATACACGAAAATATATAATTCCAATTGAAAAGTCAAGGTCAGATATAATGTCCGAGTCTCTTCAACAAAATGCCAGAGATCACGAGAAACCTGACGAATGTGCCAACGGAAGTCTTCAAGAGAGCCTTGGACAACCATCTCAATTAGGTGCCTAAATCAGCCATGCTTCGCAAGGGAGAGAGCTGCCCCCTCGAATAGCCAGGTGCATCAAACACGGGCAGGAACCATACTCGGGGGGAGCAGCTCTCGCCGAGGCCACTGAAGGTTGGCCGAAACAATGAAAGGTAAACGGAAGGAGAGGTCAATATACTATGTTCTTTACTATTCATGCACACTTCACAACATTTGCCGAGATAGGCCTACAGTAGTTGCACTTTAATGATTTTTTTTTTTTTAATTTTGAGACATACCGGTAGCCTATATCATAAAGGTCAAATATGTGATAATAGGCTATGCATTAATATTCAATGCTTTGTTTAGCAGAATTATTGTACCGGTACTTGTAAACCTGTTCATATAATCATAGTTAATTTTTTGAAGTGACAGGCCTACATAGCCTACACTCAGCTACAGATAGCGTGTTGCAGATGATAGATTATATTTCTCACGGGTTCAATCATCTTTTGCCGTAACACTATCCCAGATCCTTCCTAGGCTGATTACAATACGGTAGTCAATTGTTAGTCAGAATAACATAACAAAAGTGTCATCCGTACTGAAAGTGTTAATATATTGCTAGCCTACTAATATTTACAGTGTAATAATATAAGCTATTTGTAAGAGCCACTCGGCAACGACCATGCAACATATCAACATTACATTCCCTTCCACGCATTTATCCCAACATATTATATTAAGTGCAATAGTTACAAAAATGTGAGTGATTTATATTTATTCCCCCAACAGCCCGAGATTTGTGGTGGAGTGTGGGATGATCGTTTATATTAATGTGGGGATAATGTTTATATAAAGGGTTAGGTTTAGCCTATTTAAAGTGTTATGTGCCCAGTCATTATTTGCTATGCTATGTTTGTTGGCCAAATATATACTGTACTATGAATAAATAAATATATATATATATATATATATATATATATATATATATATATATATATATATATATATATATACTCTGTATTTTTTCCAACATAATTCTTTTCTTTGCCGTACTGTCCCTCTCTTCCATTGTCGTTCCTTCTATTCTTGTCTCTGCCTTCTTATTCTTGCACCTCTTCTATTCTGCACATGCTTAATCTTACTTTCTTCTTCCGTCTCCCCTCTTTTCTGATTTGTAGTGTCACCTCCCTTTGTCCATTGTGTTGTTTTCTTAATCTTAATTGTCATACCACCTGTTCTTCTCGTTCTTTAATCTTCTTTTCTTCACTTGTCTCTACTTTTCGTTCAGTCTCTCCTACCGTTGTTGTTTTCAACACAGTAGTATTGCGTGCTCTTCCTTATGTCCCTTGCCCTTTCTCTACTTTTGTATATCGCTCTCTCTCTCTCTCTCTCTCTCTCTCTCTCTCTCTCTCTCTGTCTCTGTCTCTGTCTCTCTCTCTCTCTCTCTCTCTCTCTCTCTCTCTCTCTGTCTCTGTCTCTGTCTCTCTCTCTCTTTTCTTTCTCTCTCTCTCTCTCTCTCTCTCTCTCTCTCTCTCTCTCTCTCTCTCTCTCTCTCTCTCATTAAGCCAATAGTAATCCCCCCCCCCCTCTTATCTTCCTCCTCCCAGTTTCCGCCATTTGCTATATGTTGCGATAAGCGTATGTTCGGAACCCCGGCCTGGATAACATTGTCGCTTGATTAGCCTGAGAGAGAGAGAGAGAGAGAGAGAGAGAGAGAGAGAGAGAGAGAGAGAGAGAGAGAGAGAGAGAGAGAGAGCGAGAGAGAGAGAGAGACGTGCACATGTAGGGCAGATACAGAAGATGAATAGACAACCAAGCTAATAAAAACAGAATATTTACCGTACCGTAGTGTAGCAGTGAAAAAACAAATGAATATATGTGCAATACCGTATTACTATAGGGACTTGGATTGATCGAGGAGAGAAACGGATGAATAAACATTAAGGGGGGATGGGCCGGTTTTCTGGACCACTTTCTCCCTCATGTTTAGCCCCATTAGTTTTCAGATGTTAAGATGTTTGCCCCATTAATTAGTAGATTTTAAGACCTTTCGTCGTCAATATTTAGACCTTTCGTGCTATTTAGGTGTCGATTTTTTCCCTGGCGAACGATAGTAAGCCTGTAATTTTGGAAGAACCGGCCTTCGGCCGGGAAATTTACAAATTAATCTAGAAGGGGGATCTAATGGGTGTTTTTTTTTTAATTTGATGGGAGGTCTAGGGAGGAAACTAGAAAAATAATGAATACATGCAAACATCGCCCAAAAAGTGAACCATCAGATGTAATTAAATCGGATGTAAAACGATAGAGCGGAGACATGGAAATGGGAAATGGGGTGGAGCGATAGGAAAGAAGGAACTGATAACAAACAAAAATAGAGTATAGGGAGAGAGAGGAAGAGATATATTATAATAGAGTATAGGGAGAGAGAGGAAGAGATATATTATAATAGAGTATAGGGAGAGAGAGGAAGAGATATATTATAATAGAGTATAGGGAGAGAGAGGAAGAGATATATTATAATAGAGTATAGGGAGAGAGAGGAAGAGATATTATAATAGAGTATAGGGAGAGAGAGGAAGAGATATATTATAATAGAGTATAGGGAGAGAGAGGAAGAGATATATTATAATAGAGTATAGGGAGAGAGAGGAAGAGATATATTATAATAGAGTATAGGGGAGAGAGGAAGAGATATATTATAATAGAGTATGGAGAGAGAGGAAGAGATATATTATAATAGAGTATAGGAGAGAGAGGAAGAGATATTTATAATAGAGTATAGGAGAGAGAGGAAGAGATATATTATAATAGAGTATAGGGAGAGAGGAAGAGATATATTATAATAGAGTATAGGGGAGAGAGATAAGAGATATATTATAATAGAGTATAGGGAGAGAGAGGAAGAGATATATTATTATAGAGTATAGGGAGAGAGAGGAAGAGATATATTATAATAGAGTATAGGGAGAGAGAGAAGAGATATATTATGTAAGTATAGGGAGAGAGAGGAAGAGATATCTATAATAGAGTATAGGAGAGAGAGGAAGAGATATATTATAATAGAGTATAGGGAGAGAGAGGAAGAGATATATTATAATAGAGTATAGGGAGAGAGAGGAAGAGATATATTATAATAGAGTATAGGGAGAGAGAGGAGAGATATTATAATAGAGTTAGGGAGAGAGAGGAAGAGACATTTTATAATAGAGTATAGGGGGAAAAAGGAAAAGAAATATTATAATAGAGTATAGGGAGAGAGAGGAAGAGATATATTATAATAGAGTATAGGGAGAGAGAGGAAGAGATATATTATTATAGGGTATAGGGAGAGAGAGGAAGAGATATATTATAATAGAGTACCGGTATAGGGAGAGAGAGGAAGAGATATATTATTTAACGAAGTGTGATAAGGATTGTGGATGATTTAAGAGAGGGTGTATCGGAAGAGAATAGGAGTTGTGATGATAAATGGGGAATGGGAAGAAGGGTTAGATGGTGGAGGAGATGGAGGAGAGGAAGCATGGAAGAATCGCGTGAGAGAGAGAGAGGGAGGGAGGAGGAGGAGGAGGAGAAGAAAGAGAGAGAAGGCTTGGGAACTACAGGGAAGGAGAAAACAAAAAAATACATTATTATAGGATATTATTATGGGGGATTTAAGAGAAGGTGTATCGGGAAAGACTAGGGGTAATGGTAATGATGATACACGGGTGAAGGGTTAGATGATGAAGGAGAGGAGGTATGGGAGAATATTAGTGAAAATATAATAAAGGTAGGCTATATGGAGGGAGAGAGATAAGGGGTGGAGAAGATATGGGTAAATGGGCACAATTAAAGACAGGAGCGTGGAGAGAGAGAGAGGGGGGGGGGAGAAGGAAGTGGAATTGAGGTAAATATTAAGGGGCGAGGGGAGACTATGAGAGAAAAAGAGGGCAGCCTGGCAGTAATTGATGATATATGGAGGGAAGGGAGATGAGGGGAGGAACAAGAAGAGAGGGGGTGAGGGAGGGGAGATAAGGCAAGGTGGAGTGGAGGGGAATGAATAAAGGGAGGAAGAGAGGGGTGGGGAGTAAGAAGAATAGAGGGGTGAATGAATTAGGGTGAGGGAGGGGAGATAAGAAGAGGAATAAGATAGGCGGTGACGAGATGAGGGAGGGGAGTTTTTAAATATTGCAGGATGAGAGGGAATGAATGAATGGGGGGGGGGGGAGAGGAGAAGGGGTGAGGTAAGGGAGCTAAGGGGAGGAAGAGGTGGTGAGGGAAAGGGTAGATATTTGGAAGTTAGGGCGTACAGTCTTATATCATACCATAACCCATACAGAATTTTAATTACGGCTACCGGTAGTTCGTTTTCATCTACTGGTTGTCCCTTGTCCAATTTCATCATCTGAATGTATTTATAATTGACGTTGCTTTTATATATTTTATTATAAGCTAAAAATAGAGAAGGTTTACTCGATGTAAGCCATTTGCATAGGTTGGTTGGTAAAGTTATTGCCTACATTTTGCCTGGCTGTTTCTAGTTACCGGTACTTTAGTTTGATTCCGGGGGAACATTTTGGGAGACATTTTACAATAATAAATGTACATCTAATCTGCGTTTATGTAGACAGTTGCCAGACTAGAGATGAAGCGAAATTTGCCATTAAAATGCATTTGTGAATCCCACTTTTATTTTGATAACCGCTAGGCGAGTTTGGGAGATAAACTTACCTTCGTCCATAACAAAAAGAAAATAGCCTTTAACCATACTGTATACCAGTGACCACAACCACTGTCTACTGTTTCAGAAACGGATCCGACTAACCTTCATGTTTCAACAGGGGAAGGGAAGATACATGGAGGATTGAGAGGAAGACAGAATAGAGGAAGTTGTGGTGGAGAATAAAAGACAAAGAAATAGATTAAAGAAGAGAAACAAAAATACGGTACCGGTATGTAGTGAAGGGAGAGGATGAGTTTAAGCGATTATCGATAAACAATAACTGAAAAAAGTGGGTGATTAATTTTTCGCCTGGAAAGAACAAGACAAGAACATCAACAACAACAACAACCAAGAAGACAAGAAAAACAACCTGAAGAGTATGATAATTTACACCTATTATATGTGTACATTTTCATACTATTCAGGATGTTATTCTTGTCTTTGTTGTTGTTATTGTTGATGATGTTCAGATCACTTTCAGATCACACATTCGAAGAACTAGTTAAAGAAATAGATAACATCAGTTGGAACTGGAAAGAAAGAGAAGTAATTATGTTAAAATGCTCTAATTTAATAAGCATTCATTGTTTAGTTGAGGTTTAGGCTCTTCAACTAGTTACTAGAGGGACTTGAATGTAGAACAGATACCGGTACATGAATACATGTATAAGTTTATTTGAATGTAGAACAGATACCGGTACATGAATACATGTATAAGTTTATTTGAATGTAGAACAGATACCGGTACATGAATACATGTATAAGTTTATTTGAATGTAGAACAGATACCGGTACATGAATACATGTATAAGTTTATTTGAATGTAGAACAGATACCGGTACATGAATACATGTATAAGTTTATTTGAATGTAGAACAGATACCGGTACATGAATACATGTATAAGTTTATTTTGAATGTAGAACAGATACCGGTACATGAATACATGTATAAGTTTATTTGAATGTAGAACAGATACCGGTACATGAATACATGTATAAGTTTATTTGAATGTAGAACAGATACCGGTACATGAATACATGTATAAGTTTATTTGTTATTAGAACAGATACCGGTACATGAATACATGTATAAGTTTATTTGAATGTAGAACAGATACCGGTACATGAATACATGTATAAGTTTATTTGTTATTAGAAGTAACATGGCCACTTGAAATAGAATTTAACAAGATATGACAGAAGTACAATATTCGAATGACAAAGTAATGGACGTGATACAAGAGTATAATGCATACCGGTATTACGGTATATGATAGGTAGATAGATAGAACCTGTGAGAGATATACTATGATTATTTATTTAATTATTATTGTTATTATTTATTTTTGGGGGGAGGAGTGAAGTGAAATATTTATTTGTAGTTGAGGAGTGGGGGTGGTGAAGGTATTGATGTTAACTAAATAAGTAAATATACATATATCTTTTGCGGCGCTGGCAGTTACTTGAAGTGTGTTTTAAGGGGAGATTTCCACTTGAGGGATTTTTTTCTTGACCCCTTTATCTCTCATGTTTAGCCCCATTGCTTTTGATATTTTAAGACGTTCGCCCCATTAGTTTGGCGATTGTAAGAACTTTCGCCCCATTTCTGTCAATTTAAGACTTTTCGTCCCATTTAGGTGTCGATTTTTTCCTGGCGAGCGATAGCGAGCCTGTAATTTAAGAGGAACCGGCCTTCAGCCGGGACATTTTTCTACCGAAAAATGTACAAATTTATCTTGAAAGGTCTAGGGGGTGTAATGTTAAGCTTGATGGAAGTCTAGCGAACTAACTAAACACCTCCCCTTAAGGCAAAAGTATGTCATACAAGTGGCAAGGATAGTGGGAATAGTACGGTACGGTACTTAGTTATTTATGTTAAGTAGAGATCCCGCTTAAGGAAAACATATATTACTATGGTACCTCTTACTGAAACTTTATCAATTTACCAGGGATGGCAGGTAAGCTACCGGTATAGAAATGTTTCTCTACCTTAGCAGGGGAAGGAAAGAAAGAGACCAGGATTGGTCGTAGCCATTCGTCGTCGTCTTGCTGCTTCGTCTCATCACGATCGGGGATGGTGTCTTCTCTCGTCACGTCCGAGGAGGTTGTGGTTGATATTATAGACCTCTTGGCTGGTATTACAAACTATGCCGGCTGGTATTACAGGCCGTTAGGCAGGAGAGGTGCGGTTGGTATTACAGACTATGCCGGCTGGTATTACCTACCTATGTTCACCTATGTGGAGTTCGCCACTCTACTAGTGGCACCGAGGAGCGCACCGCCCTTCGTTGTTGTTCGAAAAGACCGATGCTCGGTGTGCATGGTTGGTATTGCAGGCCGTTGAGCTAAGGACAGGTGGCTTGTATTGCAGACCAACTCAACTGGGATTACAGGTCAAGGGTTATCCTTTTATGAGCTGATAGAGCTGCCGCATTATTCCTGCACCCGCTCTACTTTAGGTTTCATGCTCCTCTTGTTGGTCTGAGGGGTGAGGGCAAGGAGGTCACCTTGACCTGCCTGGATCATGGGGTTATTGGGCCCTTGTTGCCCTGGCTTGGCAGGCTCAGGTAGTTGAGGTCTGGCTGGGGGGTGGGTTGGCTTTAGGTCAGGTGTATGGTCTCCATTTTGTGTTATCTTAGGCAGGCAGGGGAGCTCTTGGTGAGGGGTTGTGGTGGTCTCGTTTTCTCGTTTTCCCTTTGTTGTGAGGGAAAACTAAATTGGATGATGAACTCGATTTTGTTCCAGGGCAACAGTAAGAGATGCCAATCTGGTAGATTTGAGCATAACATTTATATTATATGTTTAGTACTGTAGTAGTAAAATGAAAGTCCGCTACAGATTTTGTTTTTGGTTGGGGAGATATAAACTATGAGGAGATATGGAAGGAGGGGATTACATCAAAGAATTTAAATATATAAATCACATGATGTTTCGGGAAAGGAGAGAGAGAGAGAGAGAGAGAGAGAGAGAGAGAGAGAGAGAGAGAGAGAGAGAGAGAGAGAGAGAGAGAGAGCGAGAGCGAGAGAGAGAGAGAGAGAACTCAGGACTCAAATGGAGAAAGTTTTAATCCGTAAGAAAAAGGAAGAACGAGAAACAAAATTTCTTACAAAAAGAAGTTTGAAATGGTTCCAATGTGTTCTCTGTTTTTACATTCCTCGTAATTTATATGTAAGATACCTGTATACTTTTTAGCTGTGCTCTTTTTAGTAAAAATATATTATTATTTTACTACAGTAGGCTATGCACATTTGTATGCATATCTGCTTTCATTGGTGGAACTAGGACATTAAACATAACTTCTTGCATTATATAATGTTTTATAATCTATAGGCCTATTTCCTTTATCTTCCATTTTGAGTAACATTTTTACATGTTTTGTTATTTTGTTGTTTGACGTTACACCGTTCTCTCTCCCTCTCTCTCCTCACACCAGCTTCACTATATTTCTATCGATTACTCCGTTCCCTTTCGTCCTCCAGTTATTGATTTATCCTCCCCCTCTCATCTCCTCTGTTAACCTTTCCTTTTATTCTACCAACTATCGATTATTTTCCTTTTCTCCACCTCCAACCTTCTGTCTTCCTTCCAGTTCTCTACCACGCCATACTTTAGCTCATGTTCATCATTTAGGCTAGGTTGTCTTTTTCTTAGGTTTCTTGTGATACCGGTAGGCCTACTGAATGTTGGTATTTATTTCTCTCTTCTCTTTACTCCCTCACCTACCAACTGATATATATATATATATATATACATATATATATTCCCTTTGTATTCCCATAGCTTATCGGTACTATACCCTGTTCCAAATAGGTACGGTACGGTAGGCCAGAAATTGTGAACCCTAACCTCTGTAACTTAAAAAACGGCTAGAGCAAATGGGTTGTAAATGTCCACACCTATTCCCTGGCATATTAGTTCCATCACTGTAGTCGTTTGTGTATCAGAGAGGTTCAAGAGTGTTGTTATGCTTATTTGTAACGGGGTATATTATTTATTTTCGTTCGCTCTTTGTCCCCTACTACCGATACCAATTTTCTTGGATACAGTTCTCCGCTCTTCCTATGTGTCTCCTTTTTCATGTTAGTGTGTGTTGTATATCCTTTAGTTCACCTTCTTCACTCCGCCTCCCTACTCT
>CM064541.1:786337-829417 GCA_032716605.1 Paralithodes platypus
TGGAGAGAGGGAAGGGAGGTGGAGAGAGGAATGGAAGGAAGGGAGGTATGGTAGGGAAGGACTGACCTGGAAAGGAAGGGGTTGGGGAGGGGGGGGAGGGGGGGAGGGGGGGGAAGGGGGGGGGGGAGGGGGGGGGGAGGGGGGGGGGGGTCAGTGTATGATGGGGACTTGGATGGGTAGGGTTAAAGAGTTATCTTATAGATACTTTCAAGGGGTTACAAGGGGTAGTCAGTTTCTCAAAGACCTTACCGGGAAATGCTATTGGTGAGTGACAAAAGAAACTTAAATAATATATTAACCCTTTGAAGATATGATTGCTCATATGTTCTGTTTTCTGGCTATTGTTAAACTATTTTATTAACCCCTTCTGTACCTGGACATCCTTTTAATTTTATTATGGCTACTATTAGACGATTTTACTCAGTTTCTAACAGGCTTCGAACAATCTCACTTAAACCCCTTTGTTATTTTTAATAAACGAATCCACAATGCTCCTTAAATCTTGCACAAAATCGCCTAAATAGAGCTAGAAGAAAACTAAAAGACGATCTGGTACAGAAGGGGTTAAGCATAGGAAGGGTAGCCTATATGGAAGTCAGAGGTTTAGTTAACATACGGTAGTTTTTACCCTTATCATTCCACAGGTTCTTCATAATTTGTATACAATCGTTCATTGATGGCCAGAATATACTGTCAAATGCATCATGGTCTTTAATGGGTTAAGTTTGTATGTTTATGTTTGTCTGTGTGACTGAAAAATATGATGACGATAATAATAGTATTACAAATAATAATAACGATGGAATCTGGATTTATTATTTATTGTCTATTATGAAGCCTAATATTATGCTTTACATTTTGAATTTGTCTTTGAATGTTATAAAAGGGACCAACAATTATTTAAATGTTATTTGTTGGTATTCCTGCTCATATTTGTTCTAGTATTTAAATGCAATATAAACAAAAACAAATCTGCAAATGTAAATAAACTTTATTATAATTTATTATTATAATTATTATAATTTTGTTGATTTCATTAATTGAGTTTTGGAGTAAAGTCGGTTGGTGGAGGTAACATAATAATTGTATATTTTAAATCGCAGTCAAAGGAAGAGAGTTAGAAGTTAGTTACCATCAAGAATAACCGGGGGAAATCCAGTAATCAACTAAGTGTAATAAATATTCATGTGAGTGTTCAAGTGTAGTGTATTGCGTAGATAAAGACAACTAAGATACAGTCGTCTATATTCATGTGAGTGTTCAAGTGTAGTGTATTGCGTAGATAAAGACAGCTAAGATACAGTCGTCTATAGTGATTAGTGGTAAGTATTTTATTGATCGATTAGCCTATGACACACTGATGTAATATATTGAAATATTTCCTTAACCACACGACCAAGCAAGTGTTGTCCCTCATTCTGTGTTTACTGGTTCTAAGTTATCATTGAACAGTGTCGAGGTACCAGTTATGTACACTGCTATAAGTACCAGTTATGTACACTGCTATAAGTACCAGTTATGTACACTGCTATAAGTACCAGTTATGTACACTGCTATAAGTACCAGTTATGTACACTGCTATAAGTACCAGTTATGTACACTGCTATAAGTACCCAGTTATGTACACTGCTATAAGTTACCAGTTATGTACACTGCTATAAGTACCAGTTATGTACACTGCTATAAGTACCAGTTATGTACACTGCTATAAGTACCAGTTATGTACACTGCTATAAGTACCAGTTATGTACACTGCTATAAGTACCAGTTATGTACACTGCTATAATACCAGTTATGTACACTGCTATAAGCCCCAATTATGTACACTGCTATAAGTACCAGTTATGTACTCTTGCTATAAGTACCAGTTATGTACACTGCTATAGTACCAGTTATGTACACTGCTATAAGTAACCAGTTATGTACACTGCTATAAGTACCAGTTAGTACACTGCTATAAGTACCAGTTATGTACAACTGCTATAAGTACCAGTTATGTACACTGCTATAAGTACCAGTTATGTACACAGCTATAAGTACCAGTTATGTACAATGCGATAAGTACCAGTTATGTACACTGCTATAAGTACCAGTTATGTACACTGCTATAAGTACCAGTTATGTACACTGCTATAAGTACCAGTTATGTACACTGCTATAAGTACCATTATGTACACTGCTATAAGTACCAGTTATGTACACTGCTATAAGTACCAGTTATGTACACTGCTATAAGTACCAGTTATGTACACTGCTATAAGTACCAGTTATGTACACTGCTATAAGTACCAGTTATGTACTCTGCTATAAGTACCAGTTATGTACACTGCTATAAGTACCAGTTATGTACACTGCTATAAGTACCAGTTATGTACACTGCTATAAGTACCAGTTATGTACACTGCTATAAGTACCAGTTATGTACACTGCTATAAGTACGGTATTCGTTATTTTACGTTCACAGGCCAGGCAGCTATTTTGCCAACATAATACCGCCATTTTCACAGTGACAAGCATACCCAACTATCAACACTACCATTGTTTTACTGTTTTGTTACTGTAATTTAGATATATAATACAGTAAAGAAAACGTACGGTACCGGTACGTAATATTGAATAATGTTTTCGAACGTCGTAATTTACGGCTTTTTAATGTTAAATTTACTAATATTTTTTTTACAGTATGAACTTATGAAGGCTATTGTACATATACTATAACTACCGGTAAAGCTTGTTAATATTAACGTGATAAATTACAAATAGGATTTTTGAAAAAATCAAATACGTTGATAGGGTACCGCAATGTGTATAACGGAAAGAGCATAACAGAAAGAAATGGCATGTTAAGAGAAATAAGGAAGTAGATAACAAAATATACAGGGCAAAAATAGGACACAAGAAGAAAGTGAAGGACATTAATTTAATAGGAAAGTAAGAGTATAAGATACCGGTAGTGTCAATAAAGAGGTAATATAGTAATAACTAAAATTATATGGAGGAAGATAATGGCTATTATGAAAATATCTAAATAAAGAAACGAATTGAAATGTGACACGGAAGGAAAGGATGAGCATGTGTGTGTGTGTGTGTGTGTGTGTGTCTAGAGAGGGAGAGCATGATGTTATGGCTCTTTGGTGAAGATACTAGGACCCCTATTTGTCAACCATGAGTCCTTCAGTGTGCCCAAAGCTCCCCTATACTTTAGTGTGCCCAAAGCTCCCCTATCCTTTAGTGTGCCCAAAGCTCCCCTATACTTTAGTGTGCTCAAAGCTCCCCTATACTTTAGTGTGCCCAAAGCTCCCCTATACTTTAGTGTGCCCAAAGCTCCCCTATACTTTAGTGTGCCCAAAGCTCCCCTATACTTTAGTGTGCCCAAAGCTACCCTATACTTTAGTGTGCCCAAAGCTCCCCTATACTTTAGTGTGCCCAAAGCTCCCCTATACTTTAGTGTGCCCAAAGCTCCCTATACTTTAGTGTGCCAAAGCTCCCCTATACTTTAGTGTGCCCAAAGCTCCCCTATACTTTAGTGTGCCCAAAGCGGCGCTATACTTTAGTGTGCGCAAAGCTCCCCTATACTTTAGTGTGCCCAAAGCTCCCCTATACTTTAGTGTGCCCAAAGCTCCCCTATACTTTAGTGTGCCCAAAGCTCCCCTATACTTTAGTGTGCCCAAGCTCCCCTATACTTTAGTGTGCCCAAAGCTCCCCTATACTTTAGTGTGCCCAAAGCTCCCCTATACTTTAGTGTGCCCAAAGCTCCCCTATACTTTAGTGTGCCCAAAGCTCCCCTATACTTAGTGTGCCCAAAGCTCCCCTATACTTTAGTGTGCCCAAAGCTCCCCTATACTTTAGTGTGCCCAAAGCTCCCCTATACTTTAGAGGTGGGTGTTCGATTTCCTACCCCCCCCCCCCCCCTCTCTCTCTCTCTCTCACCCGTTGCTCCACTTACATGATATTGTGGTGTGCAGATTTGACACTAGTCCTTCAATAACTTTCCAAGTATAGATTATTTAATGACTAGCTTATCTCGTTTTCACTCGTGAATAGATATTAAGAAACTTCAGCCAATCCCAGTAGTGAAGTTGTTTTACCGAGCTGATTTTGGATGTGAAGCTTCTTTGAACACTCTTATTTCATATATTTATACTTTGTGTGGAGATGTTAGCACACTACAATGCTCAAGTCGTAGGATTACCAATAATTTGAAAACTGTTATAATTGCCCATTTGTTCTGTCTTATAAGTGGTGAATATCCAACCTGCTAGGCTACTGAATTGGCCTAATTATGACCTTTGAAAGAATTTTTTTCTAACCTTATTACCCCAAGATCTTTTACATCTGATTTGTGTGGGATTGACAGGAGTGACTCCATTTTGTAGGCTGTGTTTTATTTAATTTCTACATTTCCTCCAGCTGGATCTTCTCTTCATTAGGTTACATGTTATTGTCTTTGGCTCACTGTAACACTGCGTTCAATTCAGCTTGCAAATTTTCTTCGTTTTCTATTGTGATTATTCCCAGACTTAAAAAATGTCTCGTCTGCGAATGATGAGACAGATATTGTGTACAGTACGGTAGTATCAATGTCAGTAAATAAGATGAGAAACAGTAAAGGCGCCAGCACTGTACCCTGGGGAACAGAGCTTTTAACCTCTGAATTTCCCTATACTGTCTGGTTTACTGTTTTTGATGGTTTACTGTTACTTTACTGTACCTTATGTAAAACTTAGCGAAACCTAGATAAATATATGGGTAAAAAGGAGATAGATGCAGATAAACAGAGCTAGATAGAAAATAGGATAGCTAGAGAGAGAGAGGGAAGGGGGGGGGGGGTAAAGGAAGAGAGAGGAGGGAAGGTACAAATCATGCTCACTTCCTCTCCCTCTCCACTGATTGGCAGAGTGGCAGGCATGGCAGCTTAGGAAGGGGGTTCTACTTATTGGCTATCTATCTGTGTATCTATCTATCTATATATCTATCTAGGCATTTTATTTTACTTGAGAAATTTTGGAACATCACATTTTATTTGATTATTCTGAGACAGTTTGGCATACCGGTACATACATTTCTTAAGAATACAATCAAAGCAGCTTTCTTTGAAGATATTTTTTTTAAATATATATGAGGACAGAAGTTACACCAGCTGAGGCTGAGTCCTGTTTGTATTGGCTTACTGTCAACACCATTGATTAGTCATTTACTTAAATATCAGGCTCGCAAGTACATTTAATGTTCTTATGCTGGCCACTTATAGGCTACTCAATCAAACCCTTGTTAGCTTCCTCAATCTTAAAATTAAAGAACGTAGGCTATCATCCACGTACAGTCATCAGCATTATTATAAGGTAGCCTACACCAATTTGAATCTCTGAACCTATAAGGCCAAGTTCTGAAGCAACTGGGCTCTAATAGAGCATTGGATTGTCTCGTATGCGTTAGATACCGGTACTGATTCAAATGGGTGCGACACCATTTATGCTCTTGATTGTACCTTCTAAAGTACCGGTAAATGGCTTTAAGTTTGATAGGACCATCATTAAGCCACTAAGCCTCTCGGTTGCATGAAAATGAGGCAGCAAACCGGGGACCTAAGCTCGATCCCATCATTACCGGTACCGGGAACCCCATCAACCTGATTATGCAGAGTGTTATTAAATAGAAAGCAAGATTCAGAAACAATGAACTTGAATTATTTCTTAACTACATCCTTGCCGATACCAAAGAATTCTTGTGACTTGCAGTTATCCAAAAGTCTCATTCAGTGGTACATTGGTAAATAGAATCAACATCATAGCTCACTAACACATATTCATTTGGCAGATACAGTATAGTCTTAAGATTTTATTCACAAAATGTCGAGAGTTTGACACAGTATATTCATTGACAGTGAGTGTTGTAATTAATGGTTGCAAGTATTTCGCTAAATTATATCCAGCAGTTTTACTTGAAGATACTATTGGTGTAAGGGGAGTTCCTAGGTTGTGAACTTTTGGCAAGTTCATGACACTTGGTGTCGAAGAACTAGATGAGTACAAATGATTGAAACTTTAATAAACTATATTGTCTTTAATTCTTCTTAATATTATATTGAGCTTATCTACTCCTCTAACAATGTTATCAAACACATTTCCTTTTACATATTTATATTTTGTTTTGTCATTGAGAATACCTTCCATTTTATACACATAATCTACTGTAATGCATTCATGATGACAACCCCTTTCCCCTTGTCCGGCCTAACCACAATATTGGAATCATCCTTACCTAGTTCCCAAGTAGCTCTAAATCTGACTTCCTAAAAAACAAAGAATCTATCTTGTTCTATCCTCGTTTTGTCAAATGATACTATTTATTACCGGTACCTACCGGTACCCGGTATCTCTCTGTTCACTATGCTATCACCTGTTGCATCACTTTAGAAGTCCTGCTTTAATACAATCTTGAAAAGTGTTACAGATTGTCTCTACATATAAGAAATTTTTAACCCAATCATGTTTATAAAAAGGAATGCAGAAGGCATTAACACTTTACTAACACTAACATTAACACTTTCATTTCTAGGGCAGATAACACTATGATACACATTAAATGTACAGTTTGCTGTATAGGTACGGTACCGGTACCTAATCTGATTTATACCGAGACATTTCAGTTTTCTTTCATGTCTTGAGTTCACTTTCTGAGAAAATACTTTCCAAAACATGTCCATAAATAACGATGTTTCCAAGCGTCCTTTACCTGCTTATGGTACCCTAATAATATGGAAGCTTCGATGCCCTAGGTCATCAACTGATGTACTGTTTACTATATACAGTACGGTTGTACTGTATACATACCGGTATATATATGGAGAGAGAGTTACATACTTAGTTATAAACATAGATACACAAATTGCACAGACCTTGTGGCCCCTACTAGGTAGCCCGAACCTAATTCTAACAAAATTTGCAACTAAGTGGAAGGTAAGGATAGCAAAGCAGAAGGCTCTCTCCCCACCCACCGCTCCCTGTGACCAAGATTAGGCATGGAATACAGCTGGAAAAAAGGCTCCCAGTGGAATGAGGGAATTTCAACCGGGAAATTTGTAGTAGGCCTATCAGTACCGATTATAAAGAACGAATTTGAAAAATACTAGGTACCGTTATGTGGTGGGCTGACCCTTTGGCAGAGTTAGGGTTGGTGTCCTCTACTTCCCATAGCTCCTTCTATTTTTTTCTCCCTCTGCATCTCTAATTTTTTCAAATGGCGTAGGGATGCGGCGACCCCAACGCCCGCCACTTTCTGGTGCAGATAGCCTCCTCTGTGGTGGAGGGGTGAGAATTTTCCACCACCGCTTGCTCCTGCAAGACGTAGAAGTCGGGTAAAGGGGATCGGGGGCTGGTATCCTTCTCTCCTTAAATAAATCTACCAAAAAAAACGAGTCAGAGATAGGGGTGAGGGAACGCGTTCGTGGTCCCGGACCCTAAGAATAGGAGCTTTAAATGTGCAAGGATGTAGTACGAATGAAGTGGTAATATACAGGAATGAATGGAGAATGCTTGTGAATAGACGAGTGAACACGTGGTCATTTGGGGGAAGGGGTCGGATGCAAGTTGGACTAGGCGCCTGGCCCGGGGAGACGATTAATATGAAGGGTGCGCCTGGAAGTGTGGAGGGCGGGCTTGTGGCTTCGGCTCAGCTGCATGTCTGCCTGCCGAGATCGGAACCTCTCCGAGTGGTCGGGGGCCGGGAGAGTGCTGGAGGGACCTTGGTGACCCTGGTATCTGGGTCTTCTCCTGGGTGACCTAGATGTGTGTGAATTTGTGTTTTGTCTGTGTGTGTTCGTTGTTTTATGTTGTGTTTTGTGTTTTCCCTGTTCTTACTCTGTCTTGAGTCGGCCACCCCCCCCCCCAAAAAAAAAAATAAAAAAAATAAAAAAAGGAAAAAGGGAAAATGAAAAGAACAAAATAGGAAAAGTGGGGTTTGGGCCTGAGTATATAGATAGAAATAGATAGACCGTACTACCGATACTTAGCTAACTCACTTTTTTTTCAAACTATATTACCCTAACCTCGAAATTATTGTCTAGATTCATTTTGAATGCTTCGATTGTATTACATTGCACCACGAGAGATAGAGAGATAATATAGATATCTATATGTTTATCGATTATCAGTCGGTACCGGGTATTTATTTCTGTCTCTTCCATTTAAGTTATTATGTATTATTCTTTCTCAGTTTCCCGATTTTCCTCTCATCTACCCAATTATCAATGTTACCGGTACCGGTATATCAATATAACTAATTAACTATATCCCTCTCAATCTTTTATGATAGCTATCGATACCCTATGTGTTTTACTCCTAAAGCCATTTCTTAGTGTTGTTCTCATCTGTCGTACAACACCGTGTTTATATTATATAAGAGTAGGTTACCCTGTTATCTGAAGTGACTATTTATTTATGATTGTCTCCCTTACATCCTGTCTCCCCATCTTCATATCACCCTAAGGCCAAAACACTTTATGAAGAGCGTACTCCACCATTGTGACCTCCACTTTTTATGGCTTCTCATAACGCAGAGGTTTATAAAGATATTTTATTTTCAATACCTCCGTCAACGAAGTTGGACGGAGGTTATGTTTTTCCTCTGTTTGTCTGTCTGTAAACAAGATATCTCTAAAGTTCACGAAATTTGCTGGACAGATAGAATATGCGCCAAAGAAGTTATTCCACTTAGAAGGTAATCGGTTGAGCGCATACCTCCGCCAGCGTAGGTGGATGTACGCGCTCTATTGCCCCTCTAGTTTGTAAGTATACTAGTTTTGTTCTCTTACTTGCCATATTAAATTCTTGGAACTTGTGGGAGATTTACGATGTTTTATTTTGTATAATACTCTACTGCATCTTTATATATATTTTTTTTACTTGGCATGTTAAATTCTTAGAAGTTAAAGCTTACCGTATATTCTTAGAAGTTAAAGCTTACCGTATATTTGTTACAATACGAAACCTAATGTTTAACTTTAGCAGTGTAGCTTATCCTGGTATCTGATATCCCACCTAATGTTTAACTTTAGCAGTGTAGCTTATCCTGGTATCTGATATCCCACCTAATGTTTAACTTTAGCAGTGTAGCTTATCCTGGTATCTGATATCCCACCTAATGTTTAACTTTAGCAGTGTAGCTTATCCTGGTATCTGATATCCCACCTAATGTTTAACTTTAGCAGTGTAGCTTATCCTGGTATCTGATATCCCACCTAATGTTTAACTTTAGCAGTGTAGCTTATCCTGGTATCTGATATCCCACCTAATCTTATCAATTTCATATCTTTCATAATTATGAAATACGGTAGCCATTTATTCAAATTCTTTCATAAATATAATACCGGTATATACCGGTATGTATATATATATATTTCTCTCTCTCTCTCTCTCTCTCTCTCTCTCTCTCTCTCTCTCTCTCTCTCTCTCTCTCTCTCTCTCTCTCTCTCTCTCTCTCTTTATAGGCAGGTCATTTGAGCATAAATCCAAAGAAGTTATCCTAACCCTTTACAATTCCTTAGTCCGCCCTCTTCTGGAATACTGCGTTCAATCCTGGTGCCCTTATTACCAAAAAGATATAAACAAGCTAGAACGAGTTCAACGTAGAGTTACCAAAATGATACCTAGCCTAAAGAACAAACCATACGAAGAGCGTCTTAGAGAATTAAATCTATTTCCTTTAACCCAGCGCAGATTAAGAGGTGACTTAATTCAAGTGTTCAAAATCATCAAAGGCATCGACAATATGAACTGTAGTAAGTACTTCACTATCGACCAATCTAATTACACGCGGGGAAACGGTTGCAAAATTATTGGTAAATCTTTTAACTCGCACGAATCTAAGAATTTCTTCTTCAATCGAGTTGTCAACTTGTGGAATGGGCTTCCCCGAAACGTTATAGACTGCAGCACCGTTGATTCATTTAAACTCCGCCTAGACAAATATCTCACATCAAACCCGCGACTGACTGCGTTTGTAAATGAATAACTTTATTTTATCCCCCCTCAGTTACTAACCCATCTGTCCTCTACTAACTTCCTAATCCTGCCACGGACATTAGTTCCAGGGCAGTAGTTCCCTTTCCAATGTTCCCTTACCCACTCTAAACCACTGTTTGGACATTTGATCCTCAGTGTTTTGGAGGACAAGCAACCGAGAAGGGTCACTAGATATGTTGTTGCTTGATTTCCTTTGTACTCCTTTGTACTCTCTCTCTCTCTCTCTCTCTCTCTCTCTCTCTCTCTCTCTCTTTCATACAACATTAAGTTATCTTGAACGTACCCAAGGTAATACCTGGTAATTAAGTAGGCTACCGGTACCTCATTATCAGATTCATGGTTAGCTCTCGCTGGGTGGGCATGAGAAATAGTTTGAGATAAGTACCAGTACCTCTACACTATATATTTAATTTAGTCAAGGTACGGTATCCTAATATATTTGTTTAAACTAATTTACTATTGTACCTTGATGCAATAACATACGGTACCTTTTTCACTTTCTTTTTTGTTAAATAGGGAATAAACATCGTATTTGATATAAAGAATATACTACCTAACCTAAGGTCACCTAAGGTTCGCCACTCTCCTAGCAGCACCGAGGATCGCGTCGCCCCTCGTTGTGGGTTGTGTTTTGGTGCAGCAGACTGTTTGAAGAGACAGCACGCTCCCTTGCGAAGATAGACTCGTCTGGCACTTTTTGAAGTTCGACATCGAGGGCTCTCTTGAAGTTGTCTAAAGAGACGCCCCTCATGTCTCTTACTCGCCGTGGGAGTTTGTTGAAGAGACATGGGCCTCTGTGTGATAACCAGCCATCTCGCAGAGAGCCCATAGCATCCCTGTCATTCATCCGGGGGATATTGCATTCCCAGCCTCTCCTATCACTGAATTTCATGACTATCGGAGTATGTAGGTTTGGTACTAAACCCTCTGCGATTTTCCACGTGTATATTATTAGGTAACGTTTTCTTCTACGTTCCAGCGAGTACAGTTTCAGTGCTCTTAAACGATCCCAATAGTGTAGCTGTTTTACCGAACTTACATGCGAAGAGAAATTTCTTTGTACACTCTCAAAGTAATTTATTTCACATGCTTTGTATGGGGATGTTAATACGCTACAGTATTCAAGCTGCGGTAGCACTAGAGATTTATTTCACCTGCTTTGTATGGGGATGTTAATACGCTACAGTATTCAAGCTGCGGTAGCACTAGAGATTTATTTCACCTGCTTTGTATGGGGATGTTAATACGCTACAGTATTCAAGCTGCGGTAGCACTAGAGATTTATTTCACCTGCTTTGTATGGGGATGTTAATACGCTACAGTATTCAAGCTGCGGTAGCACTAGAGATTTATTTCACCTGCTTTGTATGGGGATGTTAATACGGTACAGTATTCAAGCTGCGGTAGCACTAGAGATTTATTTCACCTGCTTTGTATGGGGATGTTAATACGCTACAGTATTCAAGCTGCGGTAGCACTAGAGATTTATTTCACCTGCTTTGTATGGGGATGTTAATACGCTACAGTATTCAAGCTGCGGTAGCACTAGAGATTTATTTCACCTGCTTTGTATGGGGATGTTAATACGCTACAGTATTCAAGCTGCGGTAGCACTAGAGATTTGAAGAGCATCATCATAGGTACCGTAATTCACCGCCTGTTTTATGGGGATGTTAATACGCTACTACAGTATTCAAGCTGCGGTAGCACTAGAGATTTGAAGAGCATCATCATAGGTACCGTAATTCACCGCCTGTTTTAAATGTTAATACGCTACAGTATTCAAGCTGCAGTAGCACTAGAGATTTGAAGAGCATCATCATAGGTACCGTAATTCACCGCCTGTTTTAAATGTTAATACGCTACAGTATTCAAGCTGCGGTAGCACTAGAGATTTGAAGAGCATCATCATAGGTACCGTAATTCACCGCCTGTTTTAAATGTACGCAGAATCCAACCCGTTAAACGTTTCGCAGCCGCAACTTTGACCTGGTTATGTTCTTTGAAACCCATATTTTCAGACATTAACACCCCAAGGTCTTTCACACTGTCTTTCCGTTCTATTATTTGGTTAGATTTTGTTAGGTAGTTTGTGTTCTCTTTAATGCCATTATTATATCCGTAGCCTACCTTATTAATTGGAATGTTTCTTCATTGAATTGCATGTTGTTTTCTCTGGTCCACTGGAACACTAGGCTACCTGTAGATTTTCGGGTGTCTACATTTCCATTTATTTACATACTGTATTTGTATGGTTTATATGGTTGAAGTCTTGAAGATGCTCTACTTTGTTGTATAATTTGTGTATACCGGTATATATATATATATATAATATATATATATATATATTATTCCTTCCTGCATTTCGTCATGGAGTGTGGGTACCAGGTCCCTCAAGCTTGATAAGATAAACTACTATATCTTTATCTGTTATTACCATACAGTACGTCTGTATGTACGGTACACTGGGATACCATAGTCTCTATCCCACTCATAATAATTCGTTGACCCCATATGTTTTTCTGTATGCAAATATAACTATTTGGATTGTTTTTTTGAATAGAACTTGCTTAACAATAAATAGTATTTATAGTATATATTGTAGTTGATTTATAGAAAATGATGTTCATAAATTTGTTTCCAGAGATATACAGTACTTCCATAATTAGAAAATGGGGAAGTCCACAAATTGGTATGAGTGGACGAGAGACTATGGTATCCGAGTGTACATGTACGGGTGTGGGTATGGTATTACAATGAAATATACTAATCATGACAAAATTAAGTGGCCTAAGCGTATACACAATTTCTCACCATACACACGCACACTCTCACTCACACACTCTCTCTCTCTCTCATCCCCACGGAAAAGGACTGTGTCGTGGTCTCTTTCTAGCCAACCTGTTATCAGCTTGTGTTAGGCCACACGTAGTTTCACCAATACAATGTACAGTTGCCCACATACGTTTTGTTCCTTATGCATGAAAGTAAAACAGTAGCCTATGGGATGAATTGCGAGTGTTATTTTGTAAATGATCAATTGACTAATCAGAGGAGTTAACCACTGCATAAGAAACTAGTCTCGTATTTCAATCATGCGCATAATATTTATATTTATATGATCATGGAGAGGAACAGAACTTATGTGGCCAACTGTACATCTGCGTATGTACTATGTTTGAAAGTCTGGCACCTCACGGTCGCCAGAGGTCGCATGTGACCTCGTATTTACGGTAGAATAAGCTTTTTACTGTAATTAACTTAAAAGAAAGCCTAGATATTCAGCTTCAGGGTTGCAATTGAGCAATAAGCCAACTATTATTATTATCAGTATTATTGTTATTATTATTATTACAGTATTATTATTATCAGTATTATGGTTATTATTATTATTACAGTATTATTATTTCATATGCACCCGAGAGAGAGAGAGAGGAGGAGGGAGGGAGGAGGGAGGGAGGGATGTGGGGGTCAAAGTGAATAATATACAGAACTGCATTCTTTAGGAACCCGTGCTCTGAGAAGAGAGGGAGGTAGAGGTAGTAATAACATATACAGTATACAGTTGTTGTAGGCTACCTGTATATATATGCCGCTATATATATATATATATATATATATATATATATATATATATATATATATATATATATATATATATATATATATATATATATATATATATACACCGGTATATATAATGTGTGTGTGTGTCCGAGTTGGTTAAAATGTGTGATGTCATTCTGATTTACTCAAGTTCGAACCCTGGTTTAGAACATAAGAACATAAGAACATAGGCCTGAACATTGTTCTTTAATAATGATTTCTATCGAGGTTCAACACTGTACCTCAGACGAACCTCAAACGAACTTAAATAGAACAATTTTCTGAATAGTACCGGTAGTGTTTTCTGTGGTTTTCTCTGGTGGACAGAATCCTGAAGTTCATGCTGACTGACCTATTATGCACCCATTTTCCGTGCTCTTGTTGCAGCTTAGTAAGGACCTCTTACAAGCAAAGGGGGGGGGGGGGTAAAGTATATCGCAATTATCTATCACTTCCAAAAATAATGTCTAAACTTTATACAATCGTATAATGACAGCAATAGTAAATAATAAAGAATGTGTCATGGCTTACTGTAAGGTTTCAACAAAGAATGCGTCATGGCTTACTGTAAGGCTTGAACAAAGAATGTGTCATGGCTTACTGTAAGGCTTCAACAAAGAATGTGTCATGGCTTACTGTAAGGCTTCAACAAAGAATGTGTCATGGCTTACTGTAAGGCTTGAACAAAGAATGTGTCATGGCTTACTGTAAGGCTTCAACAAAGAATGTGTCATGGCTTACTGTAAGGCTTGAACAAAGAATGTGTCATGGCTTACTGTAAGGCTTGAACAAAGAATGTGTCATGGCTTACTGTAAGGCTTCAACAAAGAATGTGTCATGGCTTACTGTAAGGCTTGAACAAAGAATGTGTCATGGCTTACTGTAAGGCTTCAACAAAGAATGTGTCATGGCTTACTGTAAGGCTTCAACAAAGAATGTGTCATGGCTTACTGTAAGGCTTGAACAAAGAATGTGTCATGGCTTACTGTAAGGCTTGAACAAAGAATGTGTCATGGCTTACTGTAAGGCTTCAACAAAGAATGTGTCATGGCTTACTGTAAGGCTTGAACAAAGAATGTGTCATGGCTTACTGTAAGGCTTGAACAAAGAATGTGTCATGGCTTACTGTAAGGCTTGAACAAAGAATGTGTCATGGCTTACTGTAAGGCTTGAACAAAGAATGTGTCATGGCTTACTGTAAGGCTTGAACAAAGAATGTGTCATGGCTTACTGTAAGGCTTGAACAAAGAATGTGTCATGGCTTACTGTAAGGCTTCAACAAAGAATGTGTCATGGCTTACTGTAAGGCTTGAACAAAGAATGTGTCATGGCTTACTGTAAGGCTTGAACAAAGAATGTGTCATGGCTTACTGTAAGGCTTCAACAAAGAATGTGTCATGGCTTACTGTAAGGCTTCAACAAAGAATGTGTCATGGCTTACTGTAAGGCTTCAACAAAGAATGTGTCATGGCTTACTGTAAGGCTTGAACAAAGAATGTGTCATGGCTTACTGTAAGGCTTGAACAAAGAATGTGTCATGGCTTACTGTAAGGCTTGAACAAAGAGAGATAGCCTAGAAGAAGCAAGTAAAGACATATTGATATGTACAGTTAAGGCAAAACTTCATAAATCAAATAATGGAGGAAAGCGTTAGGAGGAGGGAGCATGTTTTTAAGCTGAAAGTCGGCGGAGAATAAAGGGCCGAGATGAAGAATATGATAATGTTCAGGTTTTTACGGTGCTTTGCCTATTATGGAGAGAGAGAGAGAGAGAGAGAGAGAGAGAGAGAGAGATTGAGAGAGCAGTGTTGCATACTGTACACATATAGGACTACAGTACATAGACTATTATTTGGTAAAATATAGTAATATCTATACTGTTTCATTTATAGTCTTTGTTTTAATCTGGCGTAAAGTTATTTTGCGTACCGTACCGTACCGTACGACATTGAATAATTTACAGCTGCCGTGAAGTTTATAGCTTAAATTAATACAAGTTAATTAAATGAAATATTTTCTTGATTGCAGGTATGTCGCGTGGCAGATGTGGTGCAGCTGCTGTGATATCATGAACAGGTGTACAGTAGGTGCCATATAGTGCAGGTGTACAACAGTTTGTTTATAGTGCAGATGTACAACATGTATACTACAGGTATAGTGGAGGTGTACAACAGCTATATAGTAGTTATGTAACAGGTATAGGACAGTTGTTTAACAGGGATAGTGCAAGTGTACAACAGGTGAATTGCAGGTGTGGGCTATAACAGGTACAGTGTAGGTGTATAACAGGTATATTATAGGTGTACATCAGGTAGCAGGTATAGTGCAGGTGTACAACATGTATAGTGTAGGTGTATAACAGGTATATTGCAGGTGTATAACTGGTATAGTGTAGGTGTATAACATGTATATTGAAGGTGTATAACATGTATAGTGTAGGTGTATAACAGGTACAGTGTAGGTGTATAACAGGTATATTATAGGTGTACATCAGGTAGCGGGTATAGTGCAGGTGTACAACATGTATAGTGTAGGTGTATAACAGGTATATTGCAGGTGTATAACTGGTATAGTGTAGGTGTACAACATGTATAGTGTAGGTGTATAACAGGTATATTGCAGGTGTACAACATGTATAGTGTAGGTGTATAACAGGTATATTGCAGGTGTATAACTGGTATAGTGTAGGTGTATAACATGTATATTGAAGGTGTATAACATGTATAGTGTAGGTGTATAACAGGTATATTGCAGGTGTATAACATGTATAGTGTAGGTGTATAACAGGTATAATAAGGTATATAACAGGTATATAACAGGTATATAACAGGTATAATAAGGTATATAACAGGTATATAACAGGTATAATAAGGTATATAACAGGTATATAACAGGTATATAACAGGTATATTGCAGGTGTATAACAGGTATATTGCAGGTGTATAACTGGTATAGTGTAGGTGTATAACAGGTATATTGCAGGTGTATAACAGGTATATTGCAGGTGTATAACTGGTATAGTGTAGGTGTATAACATGTATATTGCAGGTGTATAACTGGTATATTGCAGGTGTATAACAGGTGTAACACGGCGAGTAAGAGACATGAGGGACGTCTCGTTAGACAACTTCAAGAGAGCCCTCGATGTCGAACTGCAAAAAGTGCCAGACGAGCCCATCCTCGCAAGGGAGCGAGCTGTCGCTTCAAACAATGTACTGCACCAAATCACCACCCATAACGAGCGGCGTCGCGCTCCTTGGTGCCGCTAGAAGAGTGGCGAACACATCAAAAGGTATCAAAAGGTAAGGTAAGGTATATTGCAGGTGTAGTACCGATATATAACAGGTATAGTATAGGTGTATAACATGTATATTGTAGGTGTATAACTGGTATATTGCAGGTGTATAACAGGTGTAGCACCGGTGTATAACAGGTGTATAACAGGTATATTGCAGGTGTAGTACCGGTGTATAAAAGGTGTATAACAGGTGTATTGTAGGTGTATAACAGGTACCGGTATATTGCAGGTGTAGAACAAGTGTAGTACCGGTGTATAACAGGTGTATAACAGGTGTATTACAGGTGTATTGTAGGTGTATAACAGGTACCGGTATATTGCAGGTGTAGAACAAGTGTAGTACCGGTGTATAACAGGTGTATAACAGGTGTATTACAGGTGTATTGTAGGTGTATAACAGGTACCGGTATATTGCAGGTGTAGAACAAGTGTAGTACCGGTGTATAACAGGTGTATAACAGGTGTATAACAGGTGTATTACAGGTGTATTGTAGTTGTATATCGGATACCGGTATACTGCAGGTGTAGAACAAGTGTAGTACCGGTGTATAACAGGTGTATAACAGGTATAACAGGTGTATTACAGGTGTATTGTAGGTGTATAACAGGTACCGGTATATTGCAGGTGTAGAACAAGTGTAGTACCGGTGTATAACAGGTGTATAACAGGTGTATAACAGGTGTATTACAGGTGTATTGTAGGTGTATAACAGGTACCGGTATATTGCAGGTGTAGAACAAGTGTAGTACCGGTGTATAACAGGTGTACAGCAGGTGTGCTTTGAGGAAGGTGGTCGGTCATTGGTCCAAGTGTATTTACAATTGATACATATTGGTGTTGGATTTGTTTGTTCCTTTCTCTGTCTCCCTTTCATCTCTCTCTCTCTCTCTCTCTCTCTCTCTCTCTCTCTCTCTCTCTCTCTCTCTCTCCCTCTCCCTCTCTCTCTCTCTCTCTCTCTCTCTATATATATATATATATATATATATATAATATGTACCGGTATACATATATTGATTTTCATGTGTAATAACCCTCATTGTTGTCTTATTTTTTTGTCTGCGTCTGTTATGTTGATTTCTTTGTTTTGCTATTCTTGTTATTGAGGTTTGTGTCCCTCCCATCTTTACCGTCTCCTGTATTGTTCTGTCCTGTTATCCTCCCAAATATTCCTCTTCTTTGTTTGCCATGTGTTGACCTACCGGTACCGTATATATATCCCCCGTCACTGACTTCCTACCCTCCTTTCCATCATACCCATCATCATCATCCTATTGTTTTCGTAAGGTATTTTTATTATATTTTCCTTCTGTTGTTTTCCTCCCATATTCCCCTCCCCCCTCCTCCTGCTTCTTCCCCTATGCTCCTCCCCCTTCCTCCCCTATTCTTCTCCCCCCTTCTTCCCTGTTCCCTCCCCTCTTCTCTCCCCCCCCCCTTTCTCCCCTGTTTCCTCCTCCCTCCTCCTCCCCTGTGCTATCGGTATTACCTGGCCAATTAAAAGTTGTGTGAGCCCCCTACCAAGCTCTATAGTCTCTCTCTCTCTCTCTCTCTCTCTCTCTCTCTCTCTCTCGCTTTAGGTCGTCCATCATCCCTAGTCTCGTAAAATCATAAGAGAGAGAGAGAGAGAGAGAGAGAGAGAGAGAGAGAGGGAGGATGGATTTTATTTTCTATATTTGTTATGCACCAAAGGGAACATTACAAAATGCACACAATAGGCCCAGGTACTCCTGAATACCGTACATAGTTGACATGTAACAATGTGTGTGTGTGTGTGTGTGTGTGTGTGTGTTAGCTGGATGACTGACCATAAGGCCACGATGAATGATGTTGACTGAAACACTGTAGTTCCCTATAGTGGCCACCTCCAGGAGGGGGGGGGGGGGACCCGCTGAATGCCATTATCATCATAGCTATTATCAACGTCAAGGAGAGAGAGAGAGAGAGTGAGAGAGTACAAAGTACAAAGGAAATCAAGCAACAACAGATCTAGTGACTTCTAGGCTGCTTGTCCTCCAAAACACTGAGGATCAAGTGTCCAAACAGTGGTTTAGAGTGGGTAAGGGAACATTGGAAAGGGAACTACTGCCCTGGAACTAATGTCCGTGGCAGGATTAGGAAGTTAGTAGGGGACAGATGGGTTAGTAACTGAAGGGGGGATAAAATAAAGTTATTAATTTACAAACGCAGTCAGTCGCGGGTTTGAGAGAGAGAGAGAGAGAGAGTACAAAGGAGTACAAAGGAAATCAAGCAACAACATATCTAGTGACCCTTCTAGGTTGCTTGTCCTCCAAAACACTGAGGATCAAGTGCCCAAACAGTGGTTTAGAGTGGGTAAGGGAACATTGGAAAGGGAATTACTGCCCTGGAACTAATGTCCGTGGCAGGATTAGGAAGTTAGTAGGGGACAGATTGGTTAGTAACTGAGGGGGGGATAAAATAAAGTTATTCATTTACAAACGCAGTCAGTCGCGGGTTTGATGCGAGATATTTGTCTAGGCGGAGTTTAAATGAATCAACGGTGATGCAGTCTATAACGTTTCGGGGAAGCCCATTCCACAAGTTGACAACTCGATTGAAGAAGAAATTCTTAGATTCGTGTGAGTTAAAAGATTTACCAATAATTTTGCAACCGTTTCCCCGCGTGTAATTAGATTGGTCGATAGTGAAGTACTTTACTACAGTTCATATTGTCGATGCCTTTGATGATTTTGAAACACTTGAATTAAGTCACCTCTTAATCTGCGCTGGGTTAAAGGAAATAAATTTAATTCTCTAAGACGCTCTTCGTATGGTTTGTTCTTTAGGCTAGGTATCATTTTGGTAACTCTACGTTGAACTCGTTCTAGCTTGTTTATATCTTTTTGGTAATAAGGGCACCAGGATTGAACGCAGTATTCCAGAAGAGGGCGGACTAAGGAATTGTAAAGGGTTAGGATAACTTCTTTGGATTTATGCTCAAATGACCTGCCTATAAAGCCAATTATTTTGTTTGCCTTCTTAACAACTTCTGAACATTGTTGACTCGGTTTTAGGTTACTCGATATTGTTACTCCCAGATCGGTTTCTCTGTTTACATTCTTAAGCTGAGTGCCATTCATCGAATAGTTTGCTTTCTCATTTAGGGAGAGAGAGAGAGAGAGAGAGAGAGAGAGAGAGAGAGAGAGAGAGAGAGAAGTATAATAGGAGGATAGAAAGGTATGATGAGTTGGTTTGAAAATAATGAAACTCTGCGTGTGTTTGTATGTGTGAGAGAGAGAGAGAGAGTGGAGGGAAGGAGGGAGAGGAAGGCTTTAGAACAACAAAAATAGTTTGAAGATGTTATAAGCTTCTTTGTTACTCATGTGTACCGGTAAAATGATAACTATTTAAGTCAGAATAAACGCGATAATTGCAAATGAGTGTCGCTATATTGTTAAATTTACGGACCGTAGCTATACTTGATTATTTACGGACCGTAGCTATACTTGATTATTTACGGACCGTAGCTATACTTGATTATTTACGGACCGTAGCTATACTTGATTATTTACGGACCGTAGCTATACTTGATTATTTACGGACCGTAGCTATACTTGATTATTTACGGACCGTAGCTATACTTGATTATTTTTTAGCTGGCGAAGAAATGACTGGATAGGCAGCTGATGTCTGGATAATTGATGGCAGAGTAAATCACTGCTATGTCTGTGCATCATGCTAAGTTATCACAATTAAGGGGAGACGGTCGTTTTTCTGGTCCCCTTTCTCCCTCGTGGTTAGTCCCATTATTTTGTTTAGTTTTAGACGTTCGCCCCATTTGTTTGGCGATTTCAAGATCTTTCGTCCCTTTTCGTTATACATTTAATACCTATCGTGTCATTTAGGAGTATTTTTTCCTGGCGAGCGATAGCGAGCCTGTAATTGTAAGAGAAAACGGCCTTCGGTCGGGACGGTTCTACAGAAAAATGTACAAATTTATCTTGAGGGAGGGTCTAGGTGATGTTTTTCTAAGTTTGAGGGATGTCTAGCGAGGAAACTAAGAATTTATGAATGAATGAATGTATAGGCCACAAAAGCAGTCCGTGTCCCCTTAACAGTAAAGTTGGCTATACAACAATGTAATAGCTGAGTAATTAGGATGGGGACAAGTCAGTTTCTTTCCAGTTTAAGACAAATAAACCATATATATTGTGTGAGAGACAAGGGATGTAATAACACTGGAGGATTTGTAAGAAATTAACATTTAATGAAAATAACGAAATAAATAAAAACATATTCTTAGTCTTTATATTTAGAAATTGGATGATAAACGATAATAATGAAGACAAATATGAGGTTGTACGAGAAAAACTGAGAGAATGAGAAAAGTAAAGAAGGAAGGCAGATAAAGGAAGGAAGGAAGGAAGGAAGGAAGGAAGGAAGACAATGTAAGGGAGAAAGAAAGGGAGTAAAGATAACACAATTAAGACAAAAGTGAGGCTACATATAAAGCAAAGAAGGGACAGCGTATTAGAAAAGACGTAAGCAAGTAAGGAAGGAAAGCCGTGTAAGAGAGAGTAAGGCGGAGTAAGATATACAAATGTGAAAGAAAGGTGAAGTAAAAAGGAAGGTGAAATATGATATGAAATGGATATGTGTTGAGTGTAAGAAAGTGATGAAGACAGACAATAAATAAGAAGTATAAAAAGGCACAATGCAAGTTTGTGTTTACAAAATGGTGGAGGAAGATATAATTATGTTAGTATGAGAAGAAAAGAAAATAGAAATGCTGATGAAGTAATATTAAGTACGGTAAGTAATATTAAGTACGGTAATTAAGTACGGTAAATCGAGTAATGAAGGAATGTGAAGTAATGGAGGAATAGAGAGTACGGTAGGGAAGAAAGGTGTAATTGGGAATGAAGATGAAGCTACACAGGAAGTGAATAAATGGAAGATGAAGGAAGTGAGGAAATTGATGTATAGTGAGAGAGACAGAAAGGAGCTGAATTGAATAGAACAAGGGAAATTCAAATAACGGGAAAATACGAATATAAACAGAAAAGGCATAAACAATAACAAAGGGAGGCAGGGTGAGCAGGGGAAGACAGCAGGGTGAGCAGGGGAGAGACAAAGAACGAGTGGTAAAAGCATAAACAATAACAAAGGGAGGAAGGGTGAGCAGGGGAGAGACAAAGAACGAGTGGTAAAGGCATAAACAATAACAAAGGGAGGAAGGGTGAGCAGGGGAGAGACAAAGAACGAGTGGTAAAGGCATAAACAATAACAAAGGGAGGAAGGGTGAGCAGGGGAGAGACAAAGAACGAGTGGTAAAGGCATAAACAATAACAAAGGGAGGAAGGGTGAGCAGGGGAGAGACAAAGAACAAGTGGTAAAGGCATAAACAATAACAAAGGGAGGAAGGGTGAGCAGGGGAGAGACAAAGAACAAGTGGTAAAGGCATAAACAATAACAAAGGGAGGAAGGGTGAGCAGGGGAGAGACGAAGAACGAGTGGTAAAGGCATAAGTGCAAAGTTGGGATCAGTGGAGCTTTAAGAAAAAATTGGATAAACAATACGAAAGGGGGTGTGAAGGGGATCAGCCGGGTTGGGCAATCAGCGGGAGACCCCGAAGACAACCGGTTTGGTAAAGGCATAAACAATAACAAAGGGCTTTGTAATTGGGGTTGTGTGGGACAGGGAGCCTTGCTAAGAACGAGTGGTAAAGGCATAAACAATAACAAAGGGAGGAAGGGTGAGCAGGGGAGAGACAAAAAACGAGTGGTAAAGGCATAAACAATAACAAAGGGAGGAAGGGTGAGCAGGGGAGAGACGAAGAACGAGTGGTAAAGAGAACAGTCAGATAAGAAGAAAAGACAAGTAAGATAAATTAAGGAAGTAAGAAATAAACTAAACAGAAGAGAGAGAGAGAGAGAGAGTGAAATAAGAGTAAACACAAATAAGGTAAATAGGGAAGTATGAAGTAAGATAAGGAGAGGAAGCATCATAAACTATAATAAAGAGAGGAAGGGAGAACAGGAAGTGAGAGGGACGAGGCTTGATTGATCCATTTACTGTGTGTGTGTGGATGTGTGTGTGTGTGTAGATTGTGCTTGTGTGTTGATGTTTGTGTTTATACACGTGTGTGTGTGTGTGTGTGTCCTCTTGTTTATGTGTTATTTTGTGTGTTGTTGCTGCTGTTATCGTAGTTTATGTGTGTGCGTGTGTTTGTTTGTGTGTGTGTGTGTGTAGATGTTTGTGTTTATACATATGTCTGTGTGTGTATGTCCTCTTGTTTGTGTGTTATTGCTGTCGTTAGCGTAGTGCGTGTGTTTGTGAGAGAGAGAGAGAGAGAGAGAGAGAGAGAGAGAGAGAGAGAGAGAGAGAGAGAGAGAGAGAGAGAGAGAGAGAGAGAGAGAGAGAGAGAGAGAGAGAGAGAGAGAGAGAGAGAGAGAGAGAGAGAGAGAGAGAATGTCTGTGTATGATCGTGTGTGTGTCCTTGATATGTAAGGTAATTAAGTCACTGTGTGTGTGCGTGTGCGCGCGTGTTTGTGTTAATTCATGAAGGTGAATATGATGTTCTTGTGTTATGCTTGCAGTATTGAAAGTGTTTGTGTTTCTTGTTGGTGTATGGTTTTGTAACTGTATACTGTTCGTTGTATGAGTGTTTTATGTTATAATTGTGTTTCTGTTATTGTTGTTTCTCGTGTGTGTACCGTGGCTGTGTGCGTATTTTTGTGTGCATGTGTTTACTGTTTACATGCGCCTGTGTTTATTTATAAGATTGAATACGCTTGGCTTGTGAACTACTTGTGCAGGTAAGTGTGTGCCAAAGAGAGAGAGAGAGAGAGAGAGATTTGATTAACTTGCTCATGTAGTAATGTACACCCTATGTGGTGGATTGTGTTCTTTTATTTACAAATTATTATTTTACTTAAGCGTTGTTTCCACATAGCGATTTTGATTAGTTGTTTTGTCTTTTTACTGTTCTTATACGTTTTGGTTTGTTTATTTTGCAAGTTTTACATTATAATTGATATACAGACTACACAAACCTTACGATCCAATCAAGTTGGTAAGGACTTCATTGCAGTGTAGATGGAAAATCCCAAAATATATGTAAGCGGAAGGAAATTATAGGAGAGAGAGAGTGTCCTTTCTTTTTCTTTTTCTATGTGTATGAAGGAGACAGAAGGCAGGCTGCCTGAAACGAGTGTCTCTCCCAAAACCAAAACGAGTGTCTCCCCCAAAACCAAAAGAATGCCAGAACCAAACTCAAGGGACGTTGAGGTCAAAATGCCTGGACACACGAAGTTAAAGCAGTGTAAGTCATAGGATTAAGGAAAGATTGATTGAGAGAGTTCCAGATTTCACTTGTTGAGTAGAAGAAAGACAAAATGTGCTAATCCTTGAGTTGGAGAGGTAGACGGAATAGGGGTGGGATTGTGTAGAAAGGCTGGAGCCTCCCTCTCGACGTAAGGGAGGTGGTATGCACTGAGAGAGCTCTGAAGAGCACTGGTTGTTGTAATAGTGATAGAAGAGTGAAAGAGATGCAACATTGCGGCGTGTAGAAAGAGATTGTAGGGAATTAGTAAGAGGAAGTGCGTTGATGAGGCGAAATGCTTTTGATTCTACACTTTCGAGAAATGCACTATGGTTGGAACACATGCGAACAATACTCGATGTATGGGTGTCCGCAGGGTTAAAGGACTATAGGTGTCCCTATACAAAGCCCGGCCGTCTGAAGGTAGAGTTGGAATATTAAACAAAAATAATAATAATAATTAAATATACAACCTAAATCAATAGCTCACCGGAGATCTCCTTCATAGTTTATGGGAAACTCTAAAGAGAAACATTATTTTGACACATTTAGGCCGTGAAACAAAAAGGACGGTAGTAGTCATCGGCTATTAGGCTACAAACACATTAGGACTCAATTTAGAAAACATTAGAGCTAGTAATTTATAGTTGCTGTTGATTTTTACTGTTCATACTAGTTTATGTGTGTGTGTGTGTGTGTGTACTGTATATTTGACCTCTGCTAACGAAGTTGGTACACAACAAGAAGTATACAGACTTAGCGGCATATTGTTACCAAGGACACGTTAGTAACACCACTATTACCTCAACAACAACTTCACCAACAATAGTCATTAGATACAACAGCTATGACAAGAACACAAATAGAGGGAGGGGGGAGGGGGGTATTTGCACATGTGGGGTCTGGGTGAAGGTAGTGGTATCGTTGTGTGCAGTACGGTACATACTCTATCTCACAGAAAATACCACACACTCACTCATATTCTTAATCAATGATCAATCAATGGGGGTATACGCCGTGACAGCGCGTAGCCGCACTCACTCTCAGACTCCATTCCGTGGGATTCTCCCGGACAAGACTCCAGGGCCGGTATTTATAAAATAATTTAAAAATTTCCCTAAAAGTAATTTTAACTAAAAGAAAATCATTGTTCATAAAACATTTAAAAGCAGCTTTTAGTGGAAGCGTTAAGAAAGCTGCCACAACCGCTATTTCGCTACATCTAGCAAGATTACAATTGATGAATAACGTTTAATAGGTACCGTAAGTATAGGCTGCTAATTGCATATACTAATTACTATAAAACATTAGGGTAATTATGCAATATTTCGTTATTGTGAAATCTATTATATATTGCTAAATTGAAAGGGTAATATATTTACCATACCAAAACAATTGCATACTCCGGTGTGGCAGCATCTGAGATAGTTTCTAAATTCGCGAGATTCACAATTCGTAAAGTGGGGTAATTTCGGAAATTTTTCGAGTTTTTTTTTTTACAATTTCTCCTGACTGTAAACACATTGTAGAGATTTAACTAGGTCAAGTGATGTGTAGTGATAATGCGCCGTGCGCCGTAATCCAGGAAACCTAAAATTATCCCCCATAGGCCTAATATCCTTATCCTTATCCTACATGATCTCCGAAGTATTCTTGAAAAGTGGAAAACTTCGGACTTGTATGGTAAAAGCGTTTCCATTATATAATGACAATGGCTAATTACGTGTTATCGCCAAAGTCCGAAGTTATGACCGCAGTCCGAAATCACCCCAGTTTACGGTAATTTGCGAAAAAATAGGGTGCAAATAGGCTACTTGTTCTCGGAATTTGGTTTATTTGTTAGTGTTCTTCCAACAAGTACAGTATAGGCGTTTGTCAACGAGGACGCTGGAACTGTCGAGGTTGTGGGCGGAGGAGGAGGATTTACCCATCTAAAAATAGAGACCGACCGCGGCAAAAAATGTAGTCGGACATAATTACAGTATATACAGTATGAATCGATATGTTTAAAGTAGGTTGATATATATGGTGGTAGGTTACTTTCTAATATAACTTATTCGTTGGAGAACACACAGTGGATCACCTTTGAGTAGTATGATGTGCGGGGTGGTATATGGATAGAATCAAGAGTTACCTAACATACTGCATTTGATAATATAGTTAACCTACAATCATGAGTTACTCATACAGTTACATTTTGGCCGTTGCCAAATAATGTAGGGTAATACACACTTTCATCTCGGGGTTAGGAGCTTTGTTCCTCTAAGTTTCATTCATGGTTTATATGGTATCTTTTGATTAACTCAGAGTCGCTATAGGCCTATTAATCAAATTAGTCTTTTTTAACATGAACATTCCTTGGCAGGGGGTGGCGGATTTGTTATTCAACCATCTTCATCGTCCTCTAAAAGTAACCTTTAAGCGCTAAAAGTCCCCAGGAGGGCTTTTAGTTTTCGCCGGGTTTAAAAGCTACTTTTAGCCGCTAAAAGTGTTTTTTTTTACCCAACTTTTAGCTTTTAAAAGTGGCCGCCATCTTTAAAAGCTACTTTTAAGCCTAAAACTGCTTTATAAATACCGCCCCAGGCAGGCATCTGTCCGGCCCATATCAAGTACGGTATCCTATCGCAAGATTGGTCGACTTGCCTCAGCCATGAGTTCCGTGGTGTTCCCCTATATAGGCCTCCTCCACTCAGGGTTGTTCTCTGTAGAGACCACCTGGTGAGCAGGGTCAGCATCAGTGAGGCGAACCACATGCCCATGTAAGCGAAGTTGGTGTTCACGGACCATGCTACTAATATAATTATCTTGTATCAGTTTCAGGGAGTAGTCGCTGGTTTGAGATATATTCATGCTAGCGATAGCCCATGATCCTGTGAAGACATTTAGTACCGGTCACATTTGCACTCACTTATATTCACACACTCACATATACAACACCACCATAGCAATGCCACCACCACCACCACCACTATACCAACGACAATAGCAATAACAACGCTATCACCTCCACCACTATTAACAACACAAATACCATTACCACCACCATCATCAGACCACCACCACTAACAACAACAATACCACCACTACCAGCAACAACAATGCCACCACCACCACCACTATACCAACGACAATAGCAATAACAACGCTATCACCTCCACCACTATTAACAACAAAAATACCATTACCACCACCATCATCACACCACCACCACTAACAACAACAATACCACCACTACCAGCAACAACAATACCACCACCACCACCACTATACCAACGACAATAGCAATAACAACGCTATCACCTTCACCACTATTAACAACAAAAATACCATTACCACCACCATCATCACACCACCACCACTAACAACAACAATACCACCACTACCAGCAACAACAATACCACCACTACCAGTAACAACAATACCACCACCACCACCAACAACAACAACAATAGAAACAAATATATAACAAGTTTACAAACAGAGACTGGTATTAACTCATGTTGGAATCTGGCATGTATTATTCCACCAGTTGTTGTTGTTGTTATGTGCAGCACATCCTCTCGCTCACAAAACCACACGCTCACGCTCACTCAACTCTCTCTACACACTCTCATATTCAACACCACCATAACAAACCAAAAATATCTCTACATCAATACCATTAACAACAATAACAACTACACCACCACTGCCATCACCAACAACAAGGAAAACAACAACAACTATAAGAACAACCAAACCACCAACATCCCTATAAACAACAATAACAACAACACACGAAGAGGGTGAAGCCTACATGATAGTGTATGATCCCTCCAGGTGTTGTGTAGTCTACCCTCCCCCCCCCCCCCCACACACACACACATACACTCTCTCTCTCTCTAGCTCGCACCACCATCAACAACTACAGCGGTCCCAAGTATTTTAGCTAACAGGAATAACAAGACAACAAAAACAAAACCTGAGATAGAAGTTGGAGATTAATTGTTGGAGCCTGGATAATGGTGTAATATTTCACCTATTGTTGTTGTTTTGTGTGCAGTGTACCTTCTTCACACACACTAGCCCACACACATGTACATATTCAGCAACAATACCACTGGTCTATTGTCAATAACAACAAGACCAAAAAAAAAAAAATAGTCAACAACAACTCAAATGAATACAGTAGCTGAAAAGAACATGGAGAACAAGTACACAAACATAGAGAAAGTGTTATCAACACCTGTCGGAGCTTGGATGATGGTGTATTATATCTACAGTTGTTGTTGTTGTTTGTGTTAAGTACACCTCACACACTAACTCGCGCACACACACCCACACTCACTTGCACAAACTGACAAACATTAAACTCGTGCACTTACCATAATTATACCGTAGCCTATATTCACTCATTCTCTCTCTCGCTCTCTCTCTCTCACCTACCTTTCTCTCTCTCTCTCTCTCTCTCTCTCACCTACCTTTCTCTCTCTCTCTCTCTCTCACCTACCTTTCTCTCTCTCTCTCTCTCACCTACCTTTCTCTCTCTCTCTCTCTCACCTACCTTTCTCTCTCTCTCACCTACCTTTCTCTCTCTCTCTCACCTACCTTTCTCTCTCTCTCTCACCTACTTTTCTCTCTCTCTCTCACCTACTTTTCTCTCTCTCTCTCACCTACCTTTCTCTCTCTCTCTCTCTCTCTTACCCACTCTAAACTACTGTATGGACACTTGATCCTCAGTGTTTTGGAGGACAAGCAACCTAGAAGGGTCACTAGACCTGTTGTTGCTTGATTTCCTTTGTACTCCCTCCCCCCTCTCTCTCTCTCCCCCCTCCCTCCCTCCCTCTCTCTCTCTCTCTCTCTCTCTCTCTCTCTCTCTCTCTCTCTCTCTCTCTCTCTCTCTCTCTCTCTCTCTCTCACCTACCTTTCTCTCTCCCCTCCCATGTGGCAATCAAATGAGGAAACTATAATAACACCAGACGACGATACTGTTGTTACAGTAGAATAATGGCTCTTTGAGCAGTATGTATTGCCTTACCAGTGGTTGTCCCCTTATTATTATTATTATTTTATTATTATTATTGAAATACCACAGGAACGAAAATTCCTGGGAGCGAAACTTCCACCCCCAACGAGATCCCTCTTTCTACCACCTCCCTCCACATGTTACACGTCTCGTTAATCACAGTCTTCTAATATACAAATCACATTTCCTTACCCCCTGACATTCTTGAAATACCCACTAAGTATATTCAATTAGATACCAACCATGCAGACTATAATACGTTCGTTGTGTATGGGTACGAGGCGATCTCAAGACACCTTAGCTCCCAGTGCACAACGAACCGGATCATGATTATGTCCGCCTGTATTAAATTATGTATTATGTTGATTTATACCATTGCCTATTTTTGTAATAATTGTATTCAGCTAACTATGATCTCAATAATCATTGATGTAATGAAAATATGAATAGTCTCCTCATACGATTGCACTAGTTCTGTAGTGCTATTATTTACAACCTGTCAATTAATAATTCAGTCACTACAAGCTTGCTTGCTTTTTTTTTTTTTTTTTTTTTTTTTTTTTTTTTTTTTTATACAGACCATGTGACAATTAAATGAGGAAACTATAATAACACATCTGAATAATGCCAACCTGACTTATAAACACAAATATGAATTTAACCAGACGACGATGCTGTTGTTTCAGTGGAATAATGGCTCTTTGAGCAGTATGTATCGCCTTACTAGTGGTTGTCCCCTTACAGGATGGGGGGCGCTGCTCAATAAACTCTCTCTCTCTCTCTCTCTCTCTCTCTCTCTCTCTCTCTCTCTCTCTCTCTCTCTCTCTCTCCTCTCTCTCTCTCTCTCTCTCTCCCCCATCGCCATCTTTCTCTCTCTCTCCTCTCTCTCTCTCTCTCTCTCTCTCTCTCTCTCTCTCTCTCTCTCTCTCTCTCTCTCTCTCTCTCTCTCTCTCTCTCTCTCTCTCTCTCTCTCTCTCTCTCTCTCTCTCTCTCTCTCTCTCTCTCTCGTTCGTTACTTTAACTACACACTCTCTTTCATGTTCTCACACACTGGCGTGGAGTATAATCACACTGTTGCTTTTTATATATTTCCCCCCCGGCTCGGAATGTACACTAATATTCCGCTCCGACTGGATGTTATTCATACGCTGGTACGGTACTACCTCTTTAGTCTCGCTCACTCGTACTGTCTCTCACTCATGCTAACACTAGTATTATCCCCTGTAGGATTATCTAGCGTTTTGACCGTTCATTCTGGCTATTAATAGACCGTAGTATTCAGTCTAGGAAGAACTTGTGGGAGCTAGATAGTTAAGTGCATGTTTACACCTTTGATTCGTAGAGATCCTTCATAAAATCGTCTAATGGTAGCCGGAATAACATGTAGTAATGTGTCTTCAAATACTGATTGTCTTATTATGGTACGGTACCGTACGGTACCGGTACTATTGCTATGAATATTATAATTAACTAGCTATGTATTGTTCACACACATACACACACACACACACACACACACACACACACACACACACACACACACACACACACACACACACACACACACACACACACACACACACACACACAGCTATGCGTGTGTGTAATTATATATTTCACGTACCCTACACACCGCTCAGTCACGCGCATGCTTAAAACCATGTATACATGGTCTACACACACACACACACACACACACAGCTATGCGTGTGTGTAATTATATATTTCACGTACCCTACACACCGCTCAGTCACGCGCATGCTTAAAACCATGTATACATGGTCTACACACACACACACACACACTTACACACACACACACACACACACACACACACACACACACACACACACACACACACACACACACACACACCCTCACACACAGTACAAGAGTTGTATAGTGTGTGTGTGTATGTAACTTGTGTGCATATTTGTTGGTGTATATTTATGTTTTAATAACATAAATCTAGGGTGGTGTTATGAAAGTGTAACTATAGCTATAAATGCAAATGAGGCAATATAAACTCGTACACTTCCTGCACTATGTTCAAACACTTCTCTCCCTTTATCTGACTACCTATCTATTGATTGTGTTTACCTTTCTGTTACCGTATTACCTCCGCCTAGGAAGTTGGAGGTGGTTATGCTTTTGTCTCCGTTTGTCTGTCTATTTGTCTGTAAACAATGTCTCAAAAGTTATTAACCGATTTTCACAAAATTTGGTGGGCCTATGCGATATGCTCTAAGCTAGAAATTATTCAATTTGGGAGACGATTGGTAAAGCGCATATCTCCGGCAGCATAGGCGGCTCAGACAGTTATGAATCGATGTTTGCGAAATTTGGTGGGCAAATAGGATATGCGGCAAGTAAAATGGGATTCAATTTAGGAGGCGATCGATAAAGTGCTTACCTCTTCCAGCATAGGTATAGCATAATCTCTAGTGCTACCGCGGCTTGAATACTGTAGCGTATTAACATCCCCATACAAAGCAGGTGAAATAAATGACGTAGAGAGTGTACAAAGAAATTTCACTTCGCATATAAGTTCGATAAAACATCTACACTATTGGGAGCGTTTAAGAGCACTGAATCTGTACCGTACTCACTGGAACGTAGAAGAGAACGTTACCTAATAATATACACGTGGAAAATCGCAGAGGGTTTAGTACCAAACTACATACTCCGATAGTCATGAAATTCAGTGATAGGAGAGGCTGGGAATGCGAAATCCCCCGGATGAATAACAGGGGTGCTATGGGCTCTCTGCGAGAGGGCTGGTTATCACACAGAGGCCCACGTCTCTTCAACAAACTCCCACGGCGAGTAAGAGACATGAGGGACATCTCGTTAGACAACTTCAAGAGAGCCCTAGATGTCGAACTGCAAAAAGTGCCAGACGAGCCCATCCTCGCAAGGGAGCGAGCTGTCGCTTCAAACAGTCTACTGCACCAAATCACCACCCATAACGAGGGGCGTCGCGCTCCTTGGTGCCGCTAGAAGAGTGGCGAACACATCAAAAGGTAATTATACCGGTACCGTATATAAATATGCATACATATATCTTAATAACCATATTAATATCCATCTTAGTTACTTACTGTCTTTAATAGGATGCAAGTTATTTTCTTGGGTAATTATGTGTTACTTGTAGAGTGGTAGTTGATCATAGATCTAAAGGATCTAAAGATTTATGTTAGATATATCGCCGCCACCATCACTTTACCTTAAATACTCAACCCATCCAGTACCAGCGATGGCTCATGTCCGTCAGTAAATATGTTATGCGCCAGTACCAGCTAGGCTCTCGTCAATCAGTAATAATTATATGATCCTTGTTCCTGCTAATATCTAGCGGTAGCTGCTAACATGACTTGGAGGGACTGTTGTGACAAGTTGGCAACACTTCTCATGCTCCCTCTCAGCCGCTCCAGCGGCGGCTCCAGGCCAGCTGACTCAGCTGAGTCAGTCACCCACCAACTTTGTACAGGGAGGACGGAGCAATTTAGAAGTCTAAAATGTCCTTCAATGCTCCGTTCTCCCTGTACAAAGCCGTGGTAGTCACTGTTCTTGATAAAATGGTAGTGTCACCCTTGTAAAGTTGAATCAATGACTGCTCCATATTCAAACTGTGAACAAATATATTAAAACATTGAAACCTGTTTTTGGTGGTTCTAAGAAATAATTTTCTTTACCCCGACGGATGCGCACTTGCCCCACCTTACGGTATATATATATGATTCACACACATACACACACAAACAGATCCCCACAAATCCACTCGCGATTTAATTCAAATAGAATCCTCCCCTTATATTGGATTTAATCGCATTCGAACAAACTGAAATAAAATCCACGACACAAAAGGGGAGGATAAACACAGATGTTTTATATTCTACTCCACCTGATAGAGAAAGAGAGAGCTTGGAAAAGTCGTAAGTAGCTGTTAGTGATGGTTACAAGGGTTCTCTGATTACCTTGATGGGGGGGGGGGGGGGTTGATGGGGGTTAAGCGCGATTTAGAGTCGGGGTTGGTGGAAAGTGAGGATAATGAATAACTTGCGATGTTGGTGGTGGTTGTAGTGATGAGTTGGTACGGTTCTGGTTTGAGTTGTGGTAGGGGGTGTTGTATTAATGGTTATAGTATGATTTGTAGGGGGGTGTATTAGGTGTTGTGGTATGTGTTGTAGTTTGGAATGTGGGTGTGGCTGTTGTAGTAAGGGTTCTTGCATTTGGTGTGGGTGGTTATGGTGGGAAAGCTGTGGTGTCAGTTATATAGAGAGTGGAAAAAATTAGCTGTTGGTGATGATCAACAAGGATTCTTTAATTACGTTGATGGGGATTGGTGGGGATGATTGTGGTGGGGGTTGCTGGAGGTGGTGGTGAGAGTTGGAGTGGGGGTTTGTTGGTGTTGGTGGTTGTGGGGTGTTGAGGGTTTGGTGGTGGACAGTTATGGTATAGGCTATTCATCTTGGTTATGGGGGGTGTTGAAGTTGATGGCGTTCATGTGGTTGTGATTCCTGTGGATTGTGGTTGTTGTAGTTGAGGACGTTGTAAAGTCTGTTATGACGTGGGTTGTGGTTGTGGTGTGGGTTCATTAGTTCCGTGTATTTCCTTTCTCTTTCCTTCTAAGTTAAAAACAAATGTTCGAGCAACAATCAAACGAAGAGAGGCGTGATGGTATTGAAAGGTAAAGTATTTTAGATGTGCGACAGGTAGAACAGGTAGAACAGTCAGAGAGGAGGGTCACGTCCGTCGCGGTCCGGGATTTTTCGACTATCCCGCGGGATACTGGCGATTAAACTTGCAAAAAATCACACACAAAAACAAACGTAGTGTCGCGGTCCTGTGAAGTGCAAAATCGAACCGATTGATAAAATATCTGGAGAGATATACGCGTTTTGGAGAAAAACTCCGTTAACTCCTACAGCAGTGCCACGGCGCTGGTCTAGGACAGGCCTAGGGCAGGCCCATAAGGCGGGTGGAAAGAAGAAGGGAAAGAAAAAACCGTTACGTCCCAAAGCAAAGTCTTAGCTATATAGTCCTATGAAATCAAACAGGGCTATGGGAAAATAGGAAGCCTAAGTTAAAAGTGATAGTGAACATCGTATATCACGTAAATAAACTAGGAAAGTATAATACAGAGAATTAAAGTCAGGGGAACTTTTAACTTTTAGCTTGGGAACAGGACGTATGCTGTAAACAAAATACCGGTGACCACAAAGACCATAAACACATATATCCCCTCGCTCTCCTGGACACGTCCCCTCCCCTCCGCCTATACGATTTTACCAAAAGCGAAACTTAACCTCGACAGGAAAGGGTACCGACAAAACAAATATTGTAAATAATAGCAAACAGAGAAAAACAATATATAAACAAATTAAATCAGTGCAGATTATTTCTCGACCATATCGCAGGTTAGTAGTGACGTTATTGGAGAGAAAGATCTCCCACGCAACCAAATGTGGTGAAAATTCGAACCTGAGCAGTGTTGAATCAAGTTGATAGGTAAAATATGAAAATTAAAATAGATACTATATAATTATAGGTAGCCTGGAAAGTTCGTTAATTTCCTAGAGTGCCGTATATTCCGCTAAACAGTCGACCAAAAACGGGAAAAGTGGTTAGGGCAGTGAGAATTCTGTTTCATAAGATAATTATTGAAAGTGTTACTTAAAGTTACTTAAAGTTTAAACATAACGAGTGTAAACGAGTGGCACTCCCCCCCCCCCCCCCCCCCCTCCACACTCCCCACAAACCGCGTAACAAACACCTCCTTGTCCTCCAAGCCCCCCACCCTCTCTCTCTCCCCCATGTAAGGGCGGGTGGATTTTTTTTTTTTTTTTTTTTTTTTTTTACCAGAGACAACTGTACGAGTTGTAAGATGAATATACACATGCATAAAGGCACCGCATGTCGGATATGCAAGCAACCATACCACTGGATTTGCATAGGATTGACACCAATAAATGAGGCGTACAATTCAAGAGGGAAGAACCTCCATTTCTGCGATAGTTGTTTCAATATTACATGGCAAGTCATACAGACTGTAGAAAATACAGAAGTACAAGATAGACTGAAATATAGCCAAGACATAGCTACCTTTCACAGAAAATGGGGAACTATTGGGGCCTCAGGGCCCATACTAATATCACAACCCACACACGCACACCTTCCCATGAAAATGCCCACATTGCCTCCTGCACATCAACACACATCGCCTGCCGAACAACAACCTTTCGCACCCTACATATCCACAAACCCTGCCGCACATCTCCCCACACCTCCCCAGACCCAGAAAACACCCACATTAATCCCATCTATGGCCATTGACCACCCTACTGCTGTTGATCAAATACATTTGCAGGATGAACGTAGGATGCAACAAGCCCCCATATCAGGCTCCCCTTCCACATCGTCTCCCCCCTCACCACTGCCACCTGCCCACCTACAACCGACCCGTAACTCCACCCCCCTGCAGGCCTCACCCACCCATACACCAAGCCCACTATCACCCACAACCACACTTAGCTCACCACATAACCCCTTGCAGCCCCAGCCACACCTACTGGGGTTGTCTACACCAGTTTGCAGATATTATCTGGAAAGAAGATACTACTTTGGTCAAAAGGGCGAATATAATGGGAATTCATGTAGATTTGCTCATCCCAAAATTTGCAACAACATAACCAGTCATGGAAAATGTAGATTTGGTGAAACCTGCAAATACCACCACCCATCCCTTTGCAAGACATCACTTGAGAACAAGACCTGCTACAATATGAAATGCCCAGCTTTTCATATTAAAGGGACTTGGAGATATACTAGACCTAACACGAATGGTAGCCCAAAAAACTCTCTAGCTATGCGAGGACGAGACAGAGGAAAAAGGCAAGGAGGGAAAGGGCAGATGAAGATGAAGAGACTGAGGGAGATGGAAGAGCACATAGAACACCTCGAGCACCTCCTGGCCTCCCAAGAGTGGCCAATACATCCCAAAGACTATTAGGTACACATAGTACTCCAAACAATCCCTCCCCAATCTTGTTTGCAAATATCCAAGGCCTAAAAAATAGAACCACGAACAAAGTACCATTTATTAGGGGCCTGCTAGAAGAAGGAAACGCTATATTTGCGGCTCTCACAGAAACTCACATTAAAGATCAGGAAGATAGTGAGGTATGGATTCCTGGTTACAACCTACATAGGGCAGACAGAATGCATAGATCACATGGAGGTGTAGCCTTGTACATACATGACTCACTGATATGTACTGAATTCCTAAATAACAGTAATGAAGTGGTGGAAATACTTGGAGTTAAAATAGAATCCCTAAATTTAGCAGTTATTGTTACATACAGGCCTCCAGACTCATCCCTAGAAGAATTCAAAACCCAGCTCAACAAAATAAAATCAGAAGTGGAAACCCTGGGGAACCCAACACCAAATATTATATGGCTAGGAGACTTTAACCTACCAAACATTCAATGGAGACAACTAGAAAACCAGTTAGTGGCAAATAACACCGGAGAAACAAATACTAATACGAGAGAGCTTTTTGAACTTTGTGATTTTTTTAGTCTTACCCAACATATTGCTGAACCCACACGGGAAAACAATATCTTAGACCTGGTCTTCACTAACAACGACTCTCTAGTACACAGCATTAACATATCGGACACAACATACTCAGATCATAAATTAATTGAGATCAAAACAACCTTAGAAAGTGTACAGACAACCTCAGAATCGAGAACAAAAACCGGCCCCTTCAGTAAATTTAACTTCAATAACAAAAACATTAGGTGGGAAGAGGTAAATCAAGAAATGGAGGAAATAGACTGGGAAGATTTAATGGATAACCTGACACCAGCAGAATGTCTAGTCTTAATAACAGAAACCATGACCCAAATCTGTAGCCACCATATACCTGCAAGACAAACAAAAAGAAGAAGCAAACAAGATCGGGAAAGGAGGAGGCTGTACAGAAGAAAATTACTCCCACAAAGACGCACACATCAAAATCTACAGGATAGGCAAAAGGTCGAAATAGATAGAGAAATTGTGGAAATTGAACAAAGGCTAAGAATATCATATGAACTACAACATATGGAAGAGGAGAGGAAAGCTATTGCAGGTATAAAGGAAAATTTCAAATACTTCTTTTCATACGCCAAACAAAAGGCTAAAACAACATCAAACATTGGCCCACTGAGCAAAGGGGACGGCTCTTTCACAGGGGACAAAAAGGAAATGAGCGAACTCTTAAGCAGGCAGTATGAAATGGCATTCAGTGAGCCTGATGAAACAAAAGTCATCAGAGACCAAAATATATTTTTCATGGAAACCTCCCCCACGGAAACCCCTCAGATGCTGGATATTGATTTCGGTCCAGAAGACATAGAAGAGGCCATTTCCAACATGCCATCCCACTCGGCACCAGGGCCGGACTCATGGAATTCGATCCTAATTAAAAAATGTAAGGAAAACCTCTCAAAACCCCTGGCTATAATGGGGAGAAGGAGTCTAGACACTGGTGACATGCCAGATAGCTTGAAAAACGCAATAATTGCCCCACTGCATAAAGGAGGGAGTAAAGCACTACCAAAAAACTACCGCCCGGTAGCTCTAACCTCTCACATCATTAAAGTTTTCGAGCGAGTCCTGCGAAGCAAAATTTCAACATTCATGGAGACAAATGAACTACACAACACCGGTCAACATGGGTTCAGAGCGGGAAGATCATGTCTCTCACAACTTTTGGAACACTATGACAAAATTCTTAAAGCGCTAGAAGAAAAGAAAAACGTGGATGTCATTTACACCGATTTTGCTAAGGCATTTGATAAATGTGACCATGGTACTGTATAATAGCCCACAAACTGAAAGCAAAAGGTATAACTGGGAAAATCGGACGGTGGATATACAATTTCCTCGTAAACCGAAAACAATCGGTAGCAGTAAACCAAGTCACTCCTGAGCCTTCGGATGTCAAAAGCTCAGTGCCCCAAGGAACAGTGCTAGCGCCCCTTCTGTTCCTCATACTAATTTGCGACATAGATACCAACACCAGACACAGTACGGTGTCGTCTTTTGCTGATGACACAAAATTAAGCAAGATAGTAAACACACAAGAGGACACGGGCCCGACTGCAGGAAGACATGAATGTAGTGTTCCAGTGGACCAGGGAAAACAACATGTAATTCAATGAGGAAAAATTCCAATTAATACGGTACGGAGATAATAATGGTGTTAAAGAAATTACAAATTACTTAACAGAATCTAACCACATAATAGAACGGAAAAGACAGTGTGAAAGACCTTGGGGTATTAATGTCTGAAAATATGGGTTTCAAAGTACATAACCAGGTCAAAGTGGCGGCTGCGAAACGTCTAACGGGTTGGATTCTGCGTACTTTTAAAACACGCGGTGAATTGCCTATGATAACGCTCTTCAAATCTCTAGTGCTACCGCGGCTTGACTACTGTAGCGTATTAACATCCCCATACAAAGCAGGTGAAATAAATGACGTAGAGAGTGTACAAAGAAATTTCACTTCGCATATAAGTTCGATAAAACATCTACACTATTGGGAGCGTTTAAGAGCACTGAATCTGTACTCACTGGAACGTAGAAGAGAACGTTACCTAATAATATAGACAATGTAGACAATGTCGCCTATTCTATACGGTACTGGTTATTATCAAACGATTGTATATACTGTAGCTTGGAAAATGCCTTTATATAAATCAGTAGGGTCCAATCTGTCCAAATTAACCTTTTGGCTCACTAATCCTTCCTAAACTCCCTAAAATCTTCCAATGATAGCCATATTAATGTGTAAAAGGCGTTCTCACTTAATGCAAGGATCAAATCTAACATGCGGTAGTTTATTGCATGCTTTCATTCATTTCATTTGGGGGGTTATTAGTGTTAAGAACGATATTAAAAATAATAAACTTAATTTAGTTACCGTTACCGTATCTGTCAAAGTTATATTACAACTAACTAGACGTATAAGCAAACACAATTTCCCAGTTACGTTTATGTAGTTCATTGGGTAAGGAGATATTCAAATTGCAATGAATACGGGCTAAACAGTTCAGGTTTCTGTGAGGACTGATTTACATGCATAATACTGAAACATACTACACATTACAAACAATAATATCAGTGATTTACATGCATAATACTGGAACATACTACATTACTAATATCAGTGATTTACATGCATAATACTGGAACATACTACACATTACAAACAATAAGTGAGTTACATGCATAATACTGAAACATACTACACATTACAAACAATAATATCAGTGATTTACATGCATAATACTGAAACATACTACACATTACAAACAATAATATCAGTGATTTACATGCATAATACTGGAACATACTACACATTACAAACAATAATATAAGTGATTTACATGCATAATACTGAAACATACTACACATTACAAGCAATAATATAAGTGATTTACATGCATAATACTGAAACATACTACACATTACAAACAACAATATAAGTGATTTACATGCATAATACTGAAACATACTACACATTACAAACAACAATATAAGTGATTTACATGCATAATACTGGAGCATACTACACATTACAAACAATAATATAAGTGATTTACATGCATAATACTGAAACATACTACACATTACAAACAATAATATAAGTGATTTACATGCATAATACTGGAGCATACTACACATTACAAACAATAATATAAGTGATTTACATGCATAATACTGGAACATACTACACATTACAAACAATAATATAAGTGATTAGCTAGATACGACACAAAACAAGCTCAAACAAACGCTCCAACTATTCCCTCTTGTAAAGATTAATGATGTGTGGATTGATGATCTCGAAATGTAATTTGTTATGGGAAAATGCGGTCTCGATATTTAATTTGTTATGGAAAATGCGATCTCGATAGATGATCCAGGTTAGAGGAGCTCGAGTTTCTCCATAAATGGTTGACAGAGAAGAGAAGAGAGAGAGAGAGAGAGAGAGAGAGAGAGAGAGAGAGAGGGAGGGAGGGAGAGAGAGATGAAACCGATGAAACCGATGCATTAGTTCTGGGTTTATTGGTATGAAGGTACGGTAGGCCTGATACTAAGCGTACAAGTGGTTATGGTGGTGGTGGGTACCGGTACTGGAGTGTATACAGACATAAACACACTACAAGGTCATCCGAGGCCTGGGATCACATATGTTAAGGGGAGACGCTCGTTTTTAGGGTTCCCTTTCTCCCCAGTGTTTAGTCACATTATTTTTTAGATTTTTAGACGTTTGGCCCATTTGTTTGGCGATTTTAAGACCTTTCGTCCCATTTCGTTATAAATGTTAAGACCTATCGTCCCATTTAGGTGTCGATTTTTTCCTGGCGAGAGATAGCGAGCCTGTAATTGTAAGAGGAATCGGCCTTCAGCCGGGACATTTTTTCCCGAAAAATGTACACATTTATCTTGAGGGGGGGGGGGGGGGTCTAAGGGATGTTTTTCTAAGTTTGAGGGATGTCTAGCGAGGAAACTGAGAATTTATGAATGAATGAATTTATAGGCCAAAAAAGCAGTCAGTGTCCCCTTAAACTATAAGGCTTTTACTATTTTGAATATGTAATGGAATGTATTAAATGTTATATTATTTGTCTGATTACTTCTGTCTATATACTTGTATATTATTCTTATTTATTATCATATATATAATGCATATGACCGAGAAAAAAATACAAGATTTAATAAGCGTCTCTACAACAGTTACTGTACATGTTTGACATATTGTGTCCGATTTGTTTGATAAATGGCTAGTTATAGGGCATGGCTGACAAACCAAAAATTAGTGACATTTAACATCTTTACTGTTTCTACCTGTTGATCTCGGATGACGCCTTTGAGCAAATGTAGGCCTTTGAATTAGCTCAACAAGCATCTGTGTATCATTTCAAGCCACATATCACATGATTCAAACAAGCTCTCCTATTGTGTTGAAATCCCAAGCGTCCCTTTGTAGTGGGTGCGTTAGGCTTAGGGAGGTAGTGGACCCTCTTTGTAGTGGGTGCGTTAGGCTTAGGGAGGTAGTGGACCCTCTTTGTAGTGGGTGCGTTAGGCTTAGGGAGGTAGTGGACCCTCTTTGTAGTGGGTGCGTTAGGCTTAGGGAGGTAGTGGACCCTCTTTGTAGTGGGTGCGTTAGGCTTAGGGAGGTAGTGGACCCCTCTTGTAGTGGGTGCGTTAGGCTTAGGGAGGTAGTGGACCCTCTTTGTAGTGGGTGCGTTAGGCTTAGGGAGGTAGTGGACCCTCTTTCGATTAGACTTGATTGTTCTGCCTAATTCGATTCCACCATCATAAAGGAAATGGCCTTCCTTCACTGCATACATTCAAAGGTTGAACAAGGTATAACGAATCAAGTTGAGTATATTAATACTGATTTAGGCTATGTTGATTACGTACTTGAAATAGCTTTTTTGTCTACAGTATATAAGGTATATATATGTTATGAGTATATTACTACTCATTTATATATGGCATCTTTAAAGGGTAAGATATTATGGACTCTTTAGTTATCCTTTCCATGCTTTCTGCAATTGCAAATTTTCTTTTATAGTTTGTACTTTATTATTTTGATTTCTGTATTCTATTGTTAACAATAGCTGGCATACTTGGGAATATTTGAAGTGAAAAATTAAAATTGGAAAAGTAAACCCTTAGATTGAATATTTGGTTGGTAATATCCCATTATTTATGAATGCTATTTACCGGTACTCTTGCTTATATCGAGTTAATTGTATCCATTCTACAAAATCATGTATTTGTTTTAGCTGTGGATTATGATACCGGTATATATTTGTCTCAAGGACCTCCAGTAGTAGTTACAAAATAATCGCATTGGCCTATAGCTACTAGTAACTTTTGGACATGTAACAAAATTTAGAATTAGGCTAGGTTCTCTCTCTCTCTCTCTCTCTCTCTCTCTCTCTCTCTCTCTCTCTCTCTCTCTCTCTCTCTCTCTCTCTCTCTCTCTCTCTCTCTCATCGTCTTCCTGTCCGTGTGTGTGTATGTCTCTTGTTTGTGTGTATGTGGTTGTGTGTGTTTGGATACTGTAAGGCCTGAGGGGTGCTTGTGAGAGACTGCTGCTGCATGCGGGGGTGAATAGCAGCTTGGAATGCTTGCTGTGGAGAGAGAGAAGGGGCAGAGAGAACCATAGATAGACCTACCCTGAGAAACATAAACATCATAGGCTATGTGGTCTATGTGGTCTATAAATACAAATATTAAAAGTAAATTTTAATGTTTAATGAAAACGTTAACCCGAAAATAAGAGACATAGAGGTCTATCTATCTATCTATTGCCGGACGCCTTACTCCCCTTACGAGGGTGGCCATACACAGAATGCCCTCAAGCGGACCTATTCCCTGTGAGAGAGACAACCCGAGCCATTTTAGTGAAGGACTTACAGGATTGACCACTCAATTTAAGATCCTGCCCGACTCCGAGGCCCTCTGTGTATCTTGTTAGCACTATTTTTCTACAGTGGTGTTCGGCTAATCCATCCACTAGCCTGTCTTACCCTTAGGTAAGCAGTACGGATTTGTATCAGGTTTACTCCCCTAGACAGGTTGCCAACCAAGGCTGACGAGTCTCATAACCCAGATTTGTATAAGGTTGTCTCCCCTAGATGAGTTGCCGACCAAGGTTAACGAGTCCCATCCACCCAACATAGAGGTAACCCATGAAATTAAGTACCGGTACCGGTATCTAGGCATACACATCGAAGACAAAAGGAATAGTTTTAAATTAATAGGAAAACAAGTCCAACTGTTTATAGAAATTG
>CM064541.1:829517-879816 GCA_032716605.1 Paralithodes platypus
CGTCTTTTGCTGATGACACAAAATTAAGCAAGATAGTAAACACACAACGAGGACACGGGCCGGACCCAGGAAGACATGATGTAGTTGTGTCCAGTGGACCAGGGAAAACAACATGTAATTCAGAGAGGCAAAAAAAAGAAAAAAATTCAAATTATGAATACGGTACGGAGATAATAATGGTGTTGGTTTAAAGAAAGGAAATTACTCCTAACAGAATCTAACCACATAATAAGGACGGAAAGACAGTGTGGAAAGACCTTGGGGGTATTAATGTCTGAAAATATGGGTTTTTCAAAGTACATAACCAGGTCAAAGTGGCGGCTGCGAAACGTCTTCTCTCTTACTAAGGGTTTTGGATTCTGCGTACTTTTTAAAAACACGCGGTGAATTGCCTATGATAACGGCTCTTCAAATCTCTAGTGCTACCGCGGCTTGAATACTGTAGCGTATTTAATTAACATCCCCATACCAAAGCAGCGTGTTGAAAATTAAAAGACGTTAGAGAGGTGTACAAAGAAAAGAGACAAAAGAAATTTCACTTCGCATATAAGTTCGATTTATATAAAAAACATCTACACAGATTGGGAGCGTTTAAGGCCACTGGATCTGTACTCACTGGAACGTAGAAAGAGGGCGTAGAGAGAACGTTACCTCATACTATAGAACAATGTAGACAATGTCGCCTATTCTATAACGGGTTACTGGTTATTATCAAAACGATTGTATATAGATGTAGCTTGGGGGAAAAAATGCCTTTATATAATATCAGTAGGGCCCAATCTGTCCAAATTAACCTTTTGGCTCACTACTACTTCCTAAACTCCCTAAAATCTTCCAATGATAGCCATATTAATGGTGTAAAAGGCGGGGTTCTCACTTAAATTGCAAGGATCAAATCTAACATGCGGGTAGTTTATTCGCCATGCTTTCATTCATTTCATTGGGGGTGTTTATTAGTGTTCTTAAGAACGATATTTTAAAAATAATATAAACTTAAGTTCGTTACCCGGTTACCGGTTATCTGGGCAAAGTTATATTACAACTAACTAGCTGACCGGTATAAGCAAAAAACACACAAAAATTGCCCAGTTAGGTTATTGTAGTTCATTGGGTGTAAGGCGAAATTTTCAAATTGCAATATGAATACGGCGCGCCTTCTACTTCCCCCCATCTCCCCTCCGCGCCTCTCCTTCTCTCCCCTAACCTCCATACCTCTCACCTAAGCCTCTCCTCTTCCTTACTCCCTCCCCTCCCGACCCGCCGGCCTCTAGCTTGCTCAAACAGTTCAGTTCAGGTGGTTCTGTGAGGACCACTGATTTACATGCATAATAATGAACATATACACATTACCAACAATAATATCAGGATGTACATGCCTAATACTGAAACATTTACTAACACATTACAAACAATAATATCAGGTGATTTACATTGCATATAATACTGGAACATACCTACACATTGAACAAAACAATATATATAAGTTGATATTTACATGCATAATACTGAAACATACTACACTTTTACAAGCAATAATATTAATATAGTGATTTACATGCATAATACTGAAACATACTACACATTACAAAAACAATTATATAAGTGATTTACATGCATAAATACTGGAACATACTACACATTTAAACCAATAAATATAAGTGATATATTACATGCAATTAATACTGAAACATACTTACACATTTACAAGGCAACAATAAAAGTGGATTTTACATGCATAATTACTGAAAAACATACTACACAAGTTACAAACAACAATATTATAAGGTGATTTACATGCATAATACTGAAAAACATAACTACACATTACAAACAACAATTATTAAGTGATTTTTACATGCATAATACTGGGATTTCATACTACACAATTACAAACAAATAATCTAATAAGTGTGATTTACATGCATAATACTGAAACATACTACACATTACCAAAACAATAATATAAGTGAAATTTACAGGCATAATACTGGAGCATTACTTACACATTACAAACAATAAAATATAAGTGAATGTTTACATGGCATAATACTGGAACAATACTAAACATTACAAAACACATAATATAAGTGATTAGCTAGGATACGCACACAAAAACAAGCTCAAACAAACGCTCCAACTATTCCCTCTTGTAAAGATTAATGATGTGTGGATTGATGATCTCGAAATGTAATTTGTTATGGGAAAAAAAAGTGGCGGGTTTCTCGATATTTAATTGGTTATGGAAAATGCGGATATCGATGAGGGAAATGATTTTTTTACCCCCCCAAGTTAGGGGGTGGTTTAGAGGAGCTCGAGTTTTCTCCATAAATGGTTGACAGAGAAGAGAAGAGAAGAGAGAGAGAGAGAGAGAGAGAGAGGAGAGAGGGAAGGGAGAGGGAGGGCGACCACCCACTGGAGGAGAGAGAGGGAGGGAGGGAGAGAGAGGAGAGGAGAGGGAGGAGAGAGAGAGAAGATGAAACCTTATGATTTTATGAAAACCGAATGGCATTGTAGTTCTGGGTTTATTGGTATGGAAGGTTACGGTAGGCCTGATACTAAGCGTTACAAGGGGTTATGGTGTGGTGGGTGGTAACGGGGGGGGGGTAACCCCGGCTTACCTGGAGTGTCCCATACAGACATACATATAAACACACTACAAGGTCATTCCGAGGCCTGGGGACTCACATATGTGAAGGGGAGCGACGCTCGTTTTTAGGGTTTCCCTTTCTCCACAGTGTTTTTAGTCACATTATTTTTTAGATTTAATAAGGATTTATTTTTTTTTTTTTTAGACGCGTTTTTTGGCCCATTTGGTGGGCGATTTTAAGACCTTTCGTCCCATTTCGTTATTATAAATGTTTAAGGACCCTATCGTCCCATTTAGTGTTGTCGATTTTTTGCCTGGGCGGCGGAGGAGATAGCGAGGCTGTTTGTAATATTGTCAAGAGGAATCGGCCTTCAGCCGGGGACATTTTTTCCCGGAAAAAATGTACACATTTATCTTGAGGGGGTGGGGGGGGGGCGGTGGGGAGGGGGGGGGGGGCGGGGCGGGGGGTTTCTAAGGGATGTTTTTTTTCTTAAGTTTGAGGGGGTGGGGATGTTTCTTAGCGAGGAAACTGAGAACTTATGACATGAATGAATTTATAGGCCACAAAAAAAAAAAAAAAAAAAACAGGCAGAGTCAGTTGTCACCCTTTAAACTATAAGGGCTCTCCTTTTACTATTTTTTGAATATGTAATGGATTGTATAACTATTTAAACTGTTATATTTATTTGTTCTGATTACTTTTCTGTCTTCTAATATACTTGTATATTATTCTTATTTCATTATTCATATAATATAATGCCATATGATCCCCCGAGGGAAAAGAAAAAATAACAAGATGTATTAAGCGTCTCTTACTAAACAGTTAATGATACAGTTTTGACATTTTTGTTGTCCGATTTGTTTTGATAAAATGGGCTAGTGTAGTCTTAGGGATTATGGCTGACAAACCAAAAATTAGTGGACACTAATTTAACATCTTTTACTGTTTCTACCTGTTGATCTCGGGGTTATTGACGCCCTCTTTGGAGCCAAAAGCAAAAATGTTGCTAGTTGCATAGGGCCTTTTGAAATTATTAGCTCAACAAGCATCTGGTGTTATCATTTCAAGCACACATATCACATTGATTGCCAAACAACAGCTCTACTATTGGGTTGAAATACAAAGCGTCCCTTTGTAGTTGGGCTGCCGTTAGGCCTTAGGGAGGTAGTGGACCCTCTTTTGTAGTGGGTTTGCTCTGTGCGTTTAGGGTCTTAGGGAGAGGTCGGGGAACCCTCTTTGTAGTGGGTGCGTTGTGCGTTTTAGGATCTTAGGGATGGTAAGTGGACCCTCTTTGTAGTGGGGGTGCGTTATAGGGCTTAGGGAGGTTATATGGGTAGTGGACCCTCTTGTAGTTGGGTCGTGTTTCTGGTGCGTTTAGGCTTAGGGACGGTGGTAGTGGACCCTCTTTGTAGTGGGTTGCGTTTAGGCTAGCCCTTAGGGAGGTAGTGGACCCTCTTTGTAGTGGGGATTTGCGTTAGGCTTCGCCCTTAGGGAGGTCGTGGACCCTCTTTTCGATTAGACTTGATTTGTTCTGCCTAATCGATTACAACATTCATAAAGGACAAAATGGGCCTTCCTTCACTGCATACATTCAAAGGCTCTTTTTTTGTTTTTGTGAAAAAGTGCGACGGTTATGTATTTATAAAGAAACGAATCAAGTGAGTTATATTTATACTGAATTTAGGCTCATGTTGGATTTACGTACTTGATGAATAGCTTTTTTTCGTCTACAGTATTATAAAGAGGTATATATTATTGTTATGAGTTATAGTTACTACACTCCATTTATATTTTTTTAGGGTGCGCACTCTTTAATAGGGATAGATTATTATGGACACATCTTTAGTTATCCTTTCCATGCTTTTCTGCAATTGAACAAATTTTTCTTTTATAGTTTGTACTTTATTATTTTGATTTCCTGTATTTTATTGTTAACAATAGCTGGCATACTTGGGAATATTTTTGAAGGTGAAAAAATTAAAATTGAGGAAAAGGGTAAACCCTTAGATTGAATATTTGGTTTGGGTAATATCCCATTATTTATGCGCACATGCTATTTAACCCGGGTTTTAACTCTTGCTTATATCGAGGGTTAATTGTATTCCATTCTACAAAATCATGTACTTGTTGTTTTGAGCTGTGGATTAGGATGATTACCGGTATATATTATGTACTCAAGGACCTCCAGTAGTTAGTAGGCTACAAAATAATCGCATTGGGCCTATGGCTACTAGTTAACTTTTGGACATTGGTAAACAAAAATTTAAGAAATTATTAGGCTAGGTTCTCTCTCTCTCTCTCTCTCTCTCTCTCTCTCTCTCTCTCTCTCTCTCTCTCTCTCTCTCTCTCTCTCTCTCTCTCTCTCTCTCTCTCTCTCTCTCTCATCGTCTTCCTGTCCGTGTGTGTGTATGTCTCTTGTTTGTGTGTATGTGGTTGTGTGTGTTGGAATACTGTAAGGCCTGGAGGGTGTGCTTGTGAGAGACTGCTGCTGCATGCGGGGGATGACTAGGCAGGCTTGGAATGCTTGCTGTGGAGAGAGAGAAGGGGCAGAGAGAACCATAGATAGACCTACCCTGAGAAACATAAACATCATAGGCTATGTGGTCTATGTGGTCTATAAATATACAAATATTAAAGTAAAATTTTAATGTTTAATGAAAAAGTTAAACCCGAAAATAAGAGACATAGAGGTCTATCTATCTATCTATTGCCGGACGCATTACTCCCCTTACGAGGGTGGCCATACACAGAATGCCCTCAAACGGACCTATTCCCTGTGAGAGGGACAACCCGAGCCATTTTAGTGAAGGACTTACAGGATTGACCACTCAATTTAAGATCCTGCCCGACTCCGAGGCCCTCTGTGTATCTTGTTAGCACTATTTTTCTACAGTGGTGTTCGGCTAATCCATCCACTAGCCTGTCTTACCCTTAGGTAAGCAGTACGGATTTGTATCAGGTTTACTCCCCTAGACAGGTTGCCAACCAAGGCTGACGAGTCTCATCCACCCAGATTTGTATAAGGTTGTCTCCCCTAGATGAGTTGCCGACCAAGGTTAACGAGTCCCATCCACCCAACATAGAGGTAACCCATGAAATTAAGTACCGGTACCGGTATCTAGGCATACACATCGAAGACAAAAGGAATAGTTTTAAATTAATAGGAAAACAAGTCCAACTGTTTATAGAAATTGCAAACATGAATTAAGAGAAGAACTAATATATGGCAACAGGCCAGCGTTAGTAATTAAGAGAAGAACTAATATATGGCAACAGGCCAGCGTTAGTAATTAAGAGAAGAACTAATATATGGCAACAGGCCAGCGTTAGTTTAATTAAGAGAAGAACTAATATATGGCAACAGGCCAGCGTTAGTAATTAAGAGAAGAACTAATATATGGCAACAGGCCAGCGTTAGTAATTAAGAGAAGAACTAATATATGGCAACAGGCCAGCGTTAGTAATTCAGAGAAGAACTAATATATGGCAAGCAGGCCAGCGGTAGTAATTAAGAGAAGAACTAATATATGGCAACAGGCCAGCGTTAGTAATTAAGAGAAGAAAAAATATATGGCAACAGGCCAGCGTTAGTAATTAAGAGAAGAACTAATATATGGCAACAGGCCAGCGTTAGTAATTAAGAGAAGAACTAATATATGGCAACAGGCCAGCGTTAGTAATTAAGAGAAGACTAATATATGGCAACAGGCCAGCGTTAGTAATTAAGAGAAGAACTAATATATGGCAACAGGCCAGCGTTAGTAATTAAGAGAAGAACTAATATATGGCAACAGGCCAGCGTTAGTAATTTTATATTTAGCCAGAACAAACACCCTAAGACTAAAAGGTAGGAACAGATTTGTAGGAGGAGATACAGTGTGTGATTTGTGAGGGAATTGGGTAGAGGACCTAAAACATATTATTCTGTGGTGCCCAGCATACACAGAGGAAAGAAGAAAGGAACCTCTATTCCAACAACCATGAATAGAAGGAGAGCACCAGTTGCCAGGAACTGTATTGTTTGGTAGCCAGAATATAGATAGGGTAAAGAAGAAAACATATAATGTTGGGAGGACAAGAGAAAATCATGGTAATAACAAATGAAAAAGCAGCAAACAAAGACAAACTAAGAAGAAAGAAGAATAACTAAGAAGAAAGAAAGGATATAAGAAGAAAAGCACATAACTTACTTATCATTAAGAAATAAAAGAGCACGACAAAAGGGAGGGGCCGTTGTAAAGACTTAGCTTCCCGCCCAACAACTGAACTGAACTGAAAATATTTACATAGATTTACATAGATTTACATCGATACACTGGTCACACAGATTTTACGATCCCTGCGAGAAGGCCAAGACTTAATCCTAGTAGATATAGCAACCCTAATAAGAGTAAGAGAATGGGGAAGGAAAGGATAGCAAAGACGAAGGCTCTCTCCTCACCCTTCCATCCCTCCGGCAATGTGCCGTACATGAACACAGTTAAAAGGGGATAACCTAGCAGGGCTTGGAAATCGCATGAAGGAATTTAAAGAATAGTTAGAAATGAAAAGGATGAAATGATAAGACTCATGTTTTGTCATCACTGAAAATCTGACTAGTTCTCTGTCAGTTATGTGTTTACTTACGCCACAACTGAAAAAGCCTTTAAGATGTACATAGACAGCGATAGAGTGTACAGATTAGGGAGATATTGAGTCATGCGTAGTATAATCTAGTAGGAGTATAGGAGTAAGTATGAGTAAAGAAATGGGGAAGGAAAGGATAGAACGACGGGTCTAGTAAAGAGTAAGTGAGGAATAGGGAATAATCCCATGAAGAGGCCTAGTTAGCATTCAGCAAAAAGGAAGAGAGAAGAATAGGGGGGGGAGTAAGGTAATAGGGAATAGAAAGGGGTAGAGAGAGATGTGGTGGAGAGGAGAGGAGTAGAGTAGAGATGGGCGAGGAGATGGGAGGAAGAGGGGGGGGAGAGAGATGGGAAACACGAGATAACCTGGTTCGCAACAACAACAAACACCCTAAACTCCTAAACCACACCACGGCCACTACTACTACTATCTTCTGTGTCACTTCCTTTATCTTGGCTCTATCCAAACCCTCAGGCACATTCAACTAACCTTCATCAGTTATACCACTGTCACCATTACCACTATAATCTGTGTCACCTCTGTTATCTTGTCTCTGTCCAAACCCTGAGGCAGATCCAGCTAACCTTCATCAACCATTCCACTGTCACTACCACTGTCTTTTCTGTCACCTCCTGCACCATGTCTGTGTCCAAACCGTTATTAACCATACCACTGTCACCACTACCATTGTCTTCTGTGTCATCTCGTGTACCTTGTCTCGGTTCCAAGTTCCAACCCTGAGACAGATCCACTAACCGTAATCAATTTATTCTCAAGTTTTGTAGTAGTTATTGTGGAAGTGATAGCGAGGAATGATTTGTAGGAGATTGACGACTGGTTGGAGTTGGGGAAACTAGGTCACACTAGGATGCGTGGGTGTGATAGGGGAGATTGTATTGGTAGATTGTAGGTGGGTGGGAGAGACGGGGAAATAGGAGGGGAAGGAATAGGGTGGGTTAGTTGGAGTTGATACAGTATTGGTGAGAGATGGGGAAATCGGGGTGGGTAGGGACTCCAGGGAGTGGGTGCGAGATTATTTTTGTGGCTTAGAGATTGATGGAATAGGTGGGGAAAAGGTGGTATAGTACGGTAGTGGAATGGAAGTAGTTTTATGTTGGAGTATAATCTATGATGGGAGAGGTGAGAAGTGGCAGGGAAGAGTATTTTGGTGGCATGAGAAGCGGAATAGACTATTTTGGCGGATTAAAGATTGGTGGGAGAGACAGGGGACTGGGTGGGTAGGGAGTGAGGGAGAGGATGAGTCGGGTGTACAGTAGTCTACAGGGAAAATATTGCTGCTGGAGTAGAAGTGTTGGAAAGATAACATATTGAAACGACTGAATATTGTAGGGAAATATGACGAAAAATTGAAAGACTGGAAGAATTGAAAACTTGATAAAGGAGGGGGTGGAGAATAATTGTGGAATAGTGGGTGATTGGGAGAATGAGAAAGAATACAAAGGATTGTGGGGAGAGGGGGAAATGGAGATAGATGTGAAGTACTGGACAGCAAACAATTATAGGTACGGTATGTATAAAGAGAGAGAAGTTCCGGTATTGGTTATAAACACTGACATGCCAATATTATTAAGGCATTTATAGAAGGGTGCTTGACTGGAAGTAGGAATACAAGCAATACACTTGGAATATAATTTATTTATACAATAAGATAAGACACAATATATAAAAACAACATACACGAGAATACGACACAAGAAACAGTCGTAGAGTACAAAATAATACAATGAAAGACAGCAGCAACAGACCTAATGGTCCTTACTAGGCAACTTGTGGAAAACAAACAGATTGCCACAGTCATCAACTGGAGAGCTTCAGCTTCAGAAAAACTGGGGATCAGAAAACAAAATGTTAGTGCTATGAACGATATTGATATGGTCACATTGCACAAATGCAGTCAGTCGGGGATTTATGGCAAGATATATATATATATATATATATAATGCCTGGAATGTATGACACTACAAAATTTTTAGGCAGTTTGTTCCATAAGTTGACTACTCTGTTGAAAAAGAAGTGCTTCGCTTCTTGTGAATGAAACGCCTTTCCGACAATTTTTTATCCATTACTTTTTGTGTAATTTGAGTAATCTAGTGTGAAGTATTTGCTTGCGTCCATGTTGTCATGGCCTTTGATAATTATTATTTTTTTTATTTTTTTTATTAGGTCCCTTTTTTACCTAAGCTAGCTAGGCGACTTATGGTTGTGGCAGTTTTTATTGTGGCCATTTAGAAGTGTGGCCGTGTTTACCTGCTTCCGGGAATATGGTGGTGGTCTCCATATTATGGATGACAGTGGTGGTGGCAAGAACTGCATTTGTGGGGGGATATAATTATGACTTGTGCAATATTTATTAGCTGTAGGCGTATCCTACGCTTTTGGAGGAAAAGAAGTTATTTATGAGATTGATGGAGACAAGGAGAGAAGGGAGAGAGAAGGAGAGAAGGAGAGAGAGGAGGAGGAGCGCAGAGAGAGAGAGAGAGCGAGAGGGAGAGAGAGATTAGAGATGAGAGAAGATGAAAGGGAGAGAAGAGAGAGAAGAGAGAGAGAGAGAGATGAAGGAGATGAGGGATATAGAGAGAGAGGGGGAGAGAGAGAGAGAGAGAGAGAGAGAGAGAGAGAGAGAGAGAGAGAGAGAGAGAGAGAGAGAGAGAGAGAGAGAGAGAGAGATAAAGATGAGACTAGTTTGTTTATTAGGGTAAAGGGAAAAGACGATATACGACGTTACAGGAAGGGAAAGTGGATAAACAAAGGGGAATAAGGAGGGTAATGGACAGGACATTGAATATAACTTGGTGAAAGTAGTGCGACGATTGTGAGAAAATAGACGGGGAAGTGAATGATTGATGGCTGGGAAGAGAGCTGTACCGGAAGTCATTTAAAGTGTTCGGGGTGTTGACGAAAATAGACATGCGTATATAATATTTATGTAAGAAAGTTGAACGAGAAATAAAAACAAATGTAAGCCTGGGGGCTGTTGATGTAAATAGACGTGTACCGGTACCTGTATGTTTATTTGAGAGAGAGAGAGAGAGAGAGAGAGAGAGAGAGAGGTGGGGTGCAGACGAATATAGATGTGCATATATTTATTTAATGGAGGAAAGGGAAGAAAATATGATTGAGGTACGTTGGCGGTAATAGATTTGGATATTTATTTTCGAAGGGAGAGACTGAGACTGTTTGGAGGCAGAATGTGGTGGGGTTTGAGACCTTTTCCTAGACTCTATCTATCTATCTATCTATTGCCTGACGCCGTGATCCCCGAAGGGGTGGCCACGAACGAACCGCCCCCATGCACCTCTGTCCCCAGTCAGTCGACGCCCCTCCCCCCAACCAGCACCGCCTTCGTTCATGTAGTTCCTCACTCCATCCTTCCACCTCATATTCGGTCTACCTCTCCCCCTCTGTCCCTCCACCTCGCTCTCGTACACCCTCTTAGTCATTCTCTCGCTTTCCATACGTTCCATATGGCCGAACCATCTCCCCCCAAGTAATTCATGGACAACACTGGCACTGAAGGTCAACATGAACAATACATATCATACTTGGTTCTGTGTGGAGAGACCTTTGCCTAGACTCCACCCAAGTAATTCATGGACAACACTGGCACTGAAGGTCAACATGCACAAAACACATCATACTTGGTTCTGTGTGGAGAGACCTTTGCCTAGACTCCACCCAAGTAATTCATGGACAACACTGGCACTGAAGGTCAACATGAACAATACATATCATACTTGGTTCTGTGTGGAGAGACCTTTGCCTAGACTCCACCCAAGTACCGGTAATTCATGGACAACACTGGCACTGAAGGTCAACATGAACAATACATATCATACTTGGTTCTGTGTGGAGAGACCTTTGCCTAGACTCCACCCAAGTAATTCATGGACAACACTGGCACAGAAGGTCGACATGAACAATACATATAGTTGGTTCTCACGACTTACCTATACTGATTGTTTTTTGCAAGTGATAGTTTATATGTGATATACTTTCAAACATGTGCGTTTAAAGAAGTATGGAAAGGGTATTTAAAGTGTCCATGATAATGTACTCTATGAATGTATAGGCTAGTGGTAATAAGCCCCTCTAATATAAGGATAGAAAGGTAAATCTCGATCAGTATGTCCAATGAATGTATACCGGTATACTTTTATTTATTTATTTGTTATATATATATATATACATATATATATATATATATATATATATATATTTATATATATTTACTCGATTTGTTACATTACAACTATTGTCTTCATTATGACAATCAATAAATTGACCACTTGCGAGTTTCGTTCTATATGGAAGTTGTAGCTGTAGACATCGATATTTAGCAGAATTACCAGCTAAAACATGGTCATAGTACATTCACAAATACATAAAACATGGTCATAGTACATTCACAAATACATAAAACATGGTCATAGTACATTCACAAATACATAAAACATGGTCATAGTACATTCACAAATACATAAAACATGGTCATAGTACATTCACAAATACATAAAACATGGTCATAGTACATTCTCAAATACATAAAACATGGTCATAGTACATTCACAAATACATAAAACATGGTCATAGTACATTCACAAATACATAAAACATGGTCATAGTACATTCACAAATACATAAAACATGGTCATAGTACATTCACAAATACATAAAACATGGTCATAGTACATTCACAAATACATAAAACATGGTCATAGTACATTCACAAATACATAAAACATGGTCATAGTACATTCACAAATACATAACACATGGTCATAGTACATTCACAAATACATAAAACATGGTCATAGTACATTCACAAATACATAAAACATGGTCATAGTACATTCACAAATACATAACACATGGTCATAGTACATTCACAAATACATAACACATGGTCATAGTACATTCACAAATACATAACACATGGTCATAGTACATTCACAAATACATAACACATGGTCATAGTACATTCACAAATACATAAAACCCAATTCAACATACCGGTACCTTTTATTCATCAGAAACCTACATTATTATTGTATATCTATTTGATATCAATATTTACGGCTTCAACTTCCTCATAGCCTGAAACTCACAAGTGGTCAATTGTATACCGTATTGTGTGTGTGTGTGTGTGTGTGTGAGAGCTCGTACAAAGGAGTACAAAGGAAATCAAGCAACAACAGGTCTAGTGACCCTTCTAGGCTGCTTGTCCTCCAAAACACTGAGGATCAAGTGTCCAAACAGTGGTTTAGAGGGGGTAAGGGAACATTGGAAAGGGAACTAATGTCCGTGGCAGGATTAGGAAGTTAGTAGGGGACAGATGGGTTAGTAATTTTGGGATCTGCCTTGCTTAGGCCAATCGGCTTTCTGCAGACTCCCATTTTCTTATGTTCTTATGTTAACTGAGGGGGGGATAAAATAAAGTTATTCATTTACAAACGCAGTCAGTCGCGGGTTTGATGCGAGATATTTGTCTAAGCGGAGTTTAAATGAATCAACGGTGCTGCAGTCTATAACGTCTCGGGGAAGCCCATTCCACAAGTTGACAACTCGATTGAAGAAGAAATTCTTAGATTCGTGTGAGTTAAAAGATTTACCAATAATTTTGCAACCATTTCCCCGCGTGTAATTAGATTGGTCGATAGTGAAGTACTTACTACAGTTCATATTGTCGATGCCTTTGATGATTTTGAACACTTGAATTAAGTCACCTCTTAATCTGCGCTGGGTTAAAGGAAATATATTTAATTATCTAAGACGCTCTTCGTATGGTTTGTTCTTTAGGCTAGGTATCATTTTGGTAACTCTATGTTGAACTCGTTCTAGCTTGTTTATATCTTTTTGGTAATAAGGGCACCAGGATTGAACGCAGTATTCCAGAAGAGGGCGGACTAAGGAATTGTAAAGGGTTAGGATAACTTCTTTGGATTTATGCTCAAATGACCTGCCTATAAAGCCAATTATTTTGTTTGCCTTCTTAACAACTTCTGAACATTTTTGACTCGGTTTTAGGTTACTCGATATTGTTACTCCCAGATCGGTTTCTTTGTTTACATTCTTAAGCTGAGTGCCATTCATCGAATAGTTTGCTTTCTCATTTAGGTATCCGATATGTAGTACTTTACATTTATCCGCATTGAAACTCATTTGCCAAATTTGGGCCCAACATGACAATTTATCTAGATTGTGTTGCATATCGTCAACTTGTTCTTTTGAGAGTACCGGTACGCTATTTGCAATTTTTGTATCGTCAGCAAATTTTAAGATTGTACAGGTGAGACCCTCATCTATGTCGTTGATGTAAATTAGAAAGAGAATTGGTCCTAGTACCGATCCCTGGGGTACCCCGCTACTTACATTGGTCCATTTAGATGCCTTACCGTTTATGACTACTCTTTGCTTTCTGTCGCTGAACCAATTTTCTATCCATTTCAACACACCGTCTTGTATTCCATGCGCTTTTAGTTTTAGCAGTAAACGTTTGTGGGGAACTTTGTCAAAGGCCTTTTGAAAATCAAGGTATATAATATCTACAGCTTTACTCTCATCGTAGAGGTTGAGGATATCGTGGAAGAAGTCTAAGAGGTTTGTTAAACAGGAACGTTTTTTACGCAAGCCGTGTTAAGTATCTTTAAGTAAGTTATTTGCCTCTAAGTGATTTACGAGTCTGTCTCTTATGACCGTTTCTAGCATTTTACATACAATTGAGGTTAAGCTAATTGGACGATAGTTATTGGGTAGGGATTTTCTGCCTTTTTTGAATATCGGTGTTACGTTGGCTAGCTTCCACTGATCAGGCATAGTCCCAGACTGCAAGGATTCATTGAATAGCAATGTCAGTGGTTTGGAGAGCTCATCCTTAGCTTCCTTTAAAATAGAGAGAGAGAGAGAGAGAGAGAGAGAGAGAGAGAGAGAGAGACTTTATACATCATTTTTCCTGGTACGGTATCGTAGTTTTCCAAGGTTTGCTACACACGTTGATCACCTGCCACACACCTGCTGCAGTTACACTTACACTTGATGCAGGAGAGAGAGAGAGAGAGAGAGAGAGAGAGAGAGAGAGAGAGAGAGAGAGAGAGAGAGAGAGAGAGAGAGAGAGAGAGAGAGAGAGAGAGAGAGAGAGAGAGAGAGCGAGCGCGCGCGTTTATGCATGGTTTGTATGTGATGTCAATATACAGATGGTGTGATAAATAGGAAGAGATAGTGATGGGCAAATAGATGTATAAAATTATAGATAGATGAATGGATAAATACTGTAGTGAAAATTTGTATGTTTATGTACATTGTACAGTCGTGGTCATAAAATATGTTACATTTTATTTAAAGTCCCGAACAATTGAAAGGAATCTCCGAAATGCAAATGTTAGGTACCGGTACCGTACCGTTATAACAAATATTGAGTTTCAATTTATCTGGAAACAGCTTCGTCCATATACTGTACAGTACAAGTACCGGTATGTATCAGCATTAATGACCCCGACTGTACGTGTCTGTGTGTTTGTGTGTGTGTGTGTGTGTGTGGTTAGTTATATGAACGGATGTGTGTCTGTGTGTGTGTGTGTCTGTTTATGTGTGTGTGTGTGTGGTTAGTTATATGAACGGATGTGTGTGTGTGGTTGGTTATATGAACGGATGTGTGTTTGTGTGCTTACGTGTTTAGTTGAGCCACAAGGACTGAGTCAGTGTGTCATAAACAAACATGCACCATTTATTGCAGGCTAGTGATTCAAACTTTGTAATCTGAATTGCACTTGTGCTTATGATATCTTATTTGTATACCTCACCTATGTCACCTATGTGGAGTTCGCCACTCTTGCTAGTGGCACCGAAGAGCGCACCGCCCTTCGTTGTTGTTTGAGAATTGGTGCAGCAGACAATTCGAAGAGGTGGAGCGCACCCTTGTGAAGATGGGCTCGTCTGGCCTTTTTTGTAGTTCGACATCGAGAGCTCTCTTGAAGCTGTCTAACGAGACACCTCTCATGTCTCTTACTCGCCGCCGCGGGAGTTTGTTGAAGAGACGTGCTCCTCTACAACAGGTGATAACCAGCCCTCTCGCAGAGAGCCCATAGCACCCCGATTTTTCATCTTGGGGATATCGCATTCCCAGCCTCACCTATCACTGAATTTCATTGCTATTGGGGTACCGTATGTAGATTTGGTACAAAACCCTCTGCGATTTTCCACGTATATATTATTAAGTATCGTTCCCTTCTATATGGTTATGTTCGTCATTATATTATTAAGTATCGTTCCCTTCTATTATGGTTCACCATTATATTATTAAGTATCGTTCCCTTCTATATGGTTATGTTCACCATTATATTATTAAGTATCGTTCCCTTCTATATGGTTATGTTCACCATTATATTATTAAGTATCGTTCCCTTCTATATGGTTATGATCACCATTCGTTCCCTTCTATATGGTTATGTTCACCATTATATTATTAAGTATCGTTCCCTTCTATATGGTTATGTTCACCATTATATTAAGTATCGTTCCCTTCTATATGGTTATGTTCACCATTATATTAAGTATCGTTCCCTTCTATATGGTTATGTTCACCATTATATTATTAAGTATCGTCCCCTTCTATATGGTTATGTTCACCATTATATTAAGTATCGTTCCCTTCTATATGGTTATGTTCACCATTATATTATTAAGTATCGTTCCCTTCTATATGGTTATGTTCGCCATTATATTATTAAGTATCGTTCCCTTCTATATGGTTATGTTCACCATTATATTATTAAGTATCGTTCCCTTCTATATGGTTATGTTCGTCATTATATTATTAAGTATCGTTCCCTTCTATATGGTTATGTTCGTCATTATATTATTAAGTATCGTTCCCTTCTATATGGTTATGTTCACCATTATATTATTAAGTATCGTTCCCTTCTATATGGTTATGTTCACCATTATATTAAGTATCGTTCCCTTCTATATGGTTATGTTCACCATTATATTATTAAGTATCGTTCCCTTCTATATGGTTATGTTCACCATTATATTATTAAGTATCGTTCCCTTCTATATGGTTATGTTCGCCATTATATTTATGAATTCTTGTTTTTGTTAGTGTGTGTGTGTGTGTGTGTGTGTCTGTGTCTGTGTGTGTGTGTGTCGTAGATTAACCTATGATTCTATCTCTTACTAAGTTGAATACAAATGTTGTGGATTTAGACTAGCTGGAATGAAACCTCAATATTGGTGATGTGAGTGAAAGGGTTAACACAGCCATACAGAGAGAACAGGTGTGATGACTGTACAACACATCTGTTAAGGGGGATCACCTGATTTGTTTATCTTTCTCTCCTTTTCTCTCTTTCTCTGGCTTGTATCCATTCGGCCCCATTCAGCCTTCTGTTTTAAGACGTTTACCCCCATCCAGGTGTCAATATTTTCCTGGCGAGTGGCAGCGAGCCAGCATATATATATTTTTGTTTTGACAGCAAGCTAAATTTGTACATTTTTCGATAGAAAAATTTCTCCGGCGAAGCCGGATTTCTTCATACAATGCTGACTCGCTATCGCTCGCCAGGAAGAAATCGACACCTGGATGGGGATAAACGTTTTAAACCAGTTGGCTTTATGGGGCCGAATGGATATAAGCCAGAGAAAAGAGAAAAGGGGAGAAAGATGAACAAAATCAGGTGACCCCCCTTAATGTGCCTGGAAGACTAAACACCCCACACACGACACTCTCCTATCCTTGATTCACGTTGTATAGTTGTTCCTCTTGGCAAACAGGGTCAATGGCCACCGGACAACTCAACCAATAGCTCTCAACCAGTGCCAGCTCAACCAATACTGTTAGGTTGGGTTGGGCTTTGGGTAATTATGCAAAGTTATGTTAGAACTTCAAATTAAGGGAGCTCAGGCGGTATTGTGCACCATAATTTACTGGTTCGGCTCAATGGTTTAGTTTGTTCTCTAAACCTCCATCAAACTTTTAAAAAACACCCACAAGACCCCCCTTCGATATAAATTTGTACATTTTTCGGTAGAAATTGTCCCGGTCGAAGGCCGATTCCTCTTCAAATACAGGCTCGCTATCGCTCGCCAGGAAAAAAATCGACCCCTAAATGGCACGAAAGGTCTTAATATTGGCAAAAAATGGGGCAAAAGGTCTGAATATCACCAAACTAATGGGGCGAATTTCTTGAAATCTCATAACTAATAGGGCTAAACATGAGGGAGGAGGAGGACTCGAAAAACCTACTGCCTCCCCTTAACACTGATGTAGTTGGCCCTTGTTGATATCTACTGGTTGAGTTGTCTGAATCTAGACCATTTTATCCATTGGTTTCCCTTACATTTTTTGGAGTGTTTGACCTACCGGTAATATATATTATATTTTCTATTGATTAATGCATGTTTGTTAAGTACAGGTATGTAGTTCTTAAGTATCTACAACGGTGAAGATTCTGTTATTCTGTCTTGAAGTTCATGTTTACTTGTGTTCACTATTCAGCCCTCTTACTCTGAAGTGCAAAGCCAATAAATAACGTACGCGAATTCAAGTTTGTGCGGGTTATTTTCTCATGTAGGTTTATTATTATTATTATTAGGGGTTCGACTCCTACGGGGAACCCCTATTGTAATCAATATTCTACAGATATTTTCACAGCAATTGTTCCGAGGAACTTGCTTCAATTGTGCCGCCTCTCCACATCTTTCCCCGTAGAACTAGGGCAGCTGAGAGCGCCCATGAATTTACACTTTCTCCTCCACAATGCAGAACTTCTGCTTATCAGAATTCATTTATCCCCAGAGCTACTACTCTTTGGAATTCACTGCTTTCCACAAACTTACAATCAACAAATGTTTAAATCCAGTTGTTACAAACATTTTATGAATGGAGGATGCCTTTAGGCACATGGACCTTTTTGTTTTATCTGTGTTTTTCCTTCCTCCGTTCATTGTCTCTTAAAAAAAAAAAAAAAAAAAAAAATAAACCCACTTATTCATCCAAATTCTTTTTACACGCCGGTTTTGACGTAATAACTCCAGAACCGCTTTTTGGATCGGGATCAAACTTTCACAAGAGGTGCGTTTTTGTATTGGGCAACTTTTGATATGATAAACATCCAGCATGGCGGCCAAACAGGTCCGTGGCAGCCGATTTCCCGAAAAATTTGACCCCTAAATACCATCTCTCCCACTCATAGGAAATGATTGGGCTTTGGCATATGAACTCCACTACTAATGCTCCGCAAATGTTATAGAGAAGGTTTTGCTTTTGCACGTGGGGTTTTTTCCGGCAATCTTGAAAAAAACTCTAATTCCACTTAAAATTCCACATCTTGAAAACTATGCCGATGATCAAAGCCATGTTTGCGTAGTTGGGTGAGGCTCGCGATTCCAAACGTTTTGATACCAAAAGAATATAAATGGGTGGAATAGTTTGGCCGCAGCATTGAAAACTGTCTATTCTTAAATAACTTTAAAACCGTATTCGCTACCCACACAAAGTTTACAGTCTATAGGCTTCCACGCATCCCCCAGTTTTGCTTAATAACATAGTCGATTTATTATTCAGATCTATTATTTTTGTTTTATTTAACTCTCTCAAAACAGTTCGAGTCCCTACGAATTCCACCAATTATTTAGCCAACCTACCTATACATACCTACCCTACCAAATAATAATTATAATTCAAATTTGTTTTTGGTGAACAACAGAGTATTGGCTAAGGTTTTTAACAATTCCTCCCTTTGCCAAATGCTTTGTTTAATAACAAAGTTTTTACAATTTTTGGTGTGGTGTGACTTACTTTTCCTCCTCCCTCAAACAGCAAGCAACGTTATCAGGGGTTCAAGTAGTATTGCATGCTTCCATAAAAATATATATAGTCCGTTTTTTACGCAATAACTCCGGAACTGCTTGTCGGATCGGGACCAAACTTTGACACAAGGTGCATTTTTGTATTGGGCAACTTTTGATATGATATCCAAAATGGTGGCCAGACACACCCGTGGCAGCCTTTCACACCCAACCCATCTTGTCCTATCTAATTTTATGTTGAATTCTATTGTTCTTGATCCCACTATAGGACTCGGTAGCCTATTCCACATATCTACAACTCTGTTACTAAACGAATAGAGGCAGATCCATTACACAGCCAATCTCTTTCTCTCTCGCTCTTGTTTGTTTGCACACCGGTACAAATGAGGCAGATCCCTTTCACATGCAACCAAGATGAAAATGGGAGTCTGCAGAGCCAAGTGGCCCACATAAGGCAGATCCCTTTCACACCCAATCCATCTCATAAGCGTTACCTGTTATTTACACTACTTACTATACACCCATGTTATCATATACTGGTACCTGCAACCAAAACACAATTGTAAGAAATAGGAACATAAGAAAATGGGAGTCTGTAGAGAGCCAATTGGCCCACACAAGACAGATCCTTTTCACACCCAACCCATCTCATAAAAACTCTCATTTATCTCTGTCTTCCTTACATTTATGACATCCTAGTCTGTCTCTCTCGCAAATGAGAACATAAGAAAACCGGAGTTTGCAGAGAGCCGATTGGCCCACACATGTCAGATCCCTTTCACACCCAATCCATCCCGCGCTCTCTCTCTCTCTCATATTTATCGCTATCTTCCTTACATTTACGACATCCTATTCTCTCTTGCCATACTCTCTCTCCCTCATAAATGAGAACATAAACAAAATAAGGAAACGGGAGTCTGCAGAGAGCCAATTGACCTACACATGGCAGATCCCTTTCACACCCAATCCATCTCGTTCTATCTAATTTAAAGTTGAAGCTCTATTGTTCTTGATCCCATTATAGCACTCCGTAGCCTATTCCACATATCTAAAACTCTGTTACTAAACAAATCGAGGCAGATGCCATATACAGCCAATATCTCCCTCTCTCACTCATGTTTGTTTGCACAATCTGTTCCTTCTGTAGTTTCTCCATGCCCGATAAGTTAAATGATCTTTTGATATCTGTGACACAGCTTTTGTATCCAACACAATACCCTGCTTGCAAAACCGCTTGAACCCCAGACAACGTTGCTTGCAACTTTAATTATTATTATTATTATTATTATTATTATTATTATTATCAGTAGTAGTAGTAGTAGTGGTAGTAGTAGTAGTAGTAGTAGTAGTGTATGATTATCTATCTATCTATACATTTAAGTGTGTGTGTGTGGTCCCGACCGTTTATATATTTATTTATTTATTTATTTATTAATTAAACCTATTGGTTAACGTGTTTAAGATAGAGTACCGGTAGTATTGTTATATAGTGATAGAGTACCGGTACTGTACCGGTATGTGGTGAGGATGTGTATGTATGGTGGATTCGTATTGGAGACTGGAGTGAGAGTATTTCCTTTAACACCTTCAACACGATAACGCCCTTCTCGCTTTTATATTCTGGCTAACCATAGACGATTGTATGTGGTTTAAACCTCATATGATACTTAGTTGGTTTATTGAGATACATTATTGGACCTTTTTAGTCCTAGAGGTGTCTTAGATAATAAGGTAATTAATATTGGCTAATGGTAACCAGAATAAGGCGAAAATTGCGTGATGGTGTTGAAAGGGTTTATACCATCCTGTTGATATGTAGCTATATTATTCTAATAACTCACAAATGTCTTTCTTATTTGAGTCCCATATAGCCTAGTCTACATTATGTTGATATTTATGAAGATTATTATTGGTTATATATAGCATAGATTATTATTGGTTATATATAGCATAGATTATTATTGGTTATATATAGCATAGATTATTATTGGTTATATATAGCATAGATTATTATTGGTTATATATAGCATAGTTTATTATTGGTTATATATAGCATAGATTATTATTGGTTATATATAGCATAGTTTATTATTGGTTATATATAGCATAGATTATTATTGGTTATATATAGCATAGTTTATTACGGTATCAAATTACATTATGCCTTCATTTCCGGTCCCCAGAAAAGAGTAGATAGTGTCATCATTGTATATTACCTTACTTTGTTTTTGTATTATGTGTATGATATTTATTGCCTGTACAATACAAATGAGTTAGCTACGTGACGCATGATTGATAGGGAGTAATTTAGTTTGGTTATTGGGAACTGCTGTCCATTAGTCTTGTAAAATGTTTATTTGTATACTTTATTTTGTATATAGAATATCCGGAAAAAATATACCGTACGTTATGTATTGTGGATAATAAATAAATGGCAGTTATCAGGGCCTTTACCTTAAATACAACGATGCTTTTAATTTGTTCTCAAGTTATTCAATATACATTATATATTTTTACAGATTAACGAACATTTAAAAAAGAATCTCAGTAAATTTAATAAATGACAATAACAGTTCCTTTAAATTTAATAAATGACAATAACAGTTCCTTTAGTTATTTGGACGAGTTAAATAATAGTTTTTAACCCAACCAGTGACGATATTTCACATCATATTCTGGGCATCAATTGGCGAGTTTTTACAGATAAGGAAGGATCTCTAGGTACTGTATCCAAGGAATTAGCCCTCAACTCCCACAATCCCTCTCCAAACGGAATGATATAATTCAAAGGGGGTCACCTGCTTTTTTTCTCTTTCTCTCTTTCTCTGGCTTGTATCCATTTGGCCCCATTCAGCCAACTGTTTTAAGACGTTAATCCCCATCCAGGTGTCGATTTCTTCCTGGCGAGCGATAGCGAGCCAGCATTGTATGGAGAAATCCGGCTTCGCCGGAGACATTTTTCTATCAAAAAATTTACAAATTTAGCTTGCTGTAAAAATATATATATATATACAGTATATATGCTGGCTCGCTACCGCTCGCCAGGAAAACATTGACACCTGGATGGGGGTAAACGTCTTAAAACAGTAGGCTGAATGGGGCCGAATGGATACAAGCCAAAGAGAGAGGGAGAGAAAGAGAGAAAAAACCGATGGGCCCCCTTAATGACCGTAAATACTGAAAGGGTTAAATTCGGTCCTCCAATGAATAATTACCGATGCGGGTTCCCTCGTTATGGTGAATTGTTGATCGGTAGTTGTTAAATGTTGCGGCCATGTTTCTTGCGGCCAGTGTTGTTGCTGGTCTAGCGTGAAATATAGAGGGAAAGGTCACCAGGTCAGGGTCAACGCCGCTCAGAGAGAGAGAGAGAGAGAGAGAGAGAGAATGAGAATGAGAGAGAGAGAGTAAAACAAATTCAGAGAGAGAGAGAGAGAGAGAGAGAGACAGACATACAAGAGAGAGGGAGAGATGGAAAATTAACGTTTATTGTGAATAGATAAGAGTTCGTTTATTGTGAATATATATGAGTTGCTTGAGATAAAGTGCGTTGTGTGTAGGTTAAAGTTATATATATATACTGTAGGTAGATAAGATCCCAAACAGCATGTAGCCTAAACACACCAGCCAGGGTCCAGCCTACACACAACAGACAAATAAGGGACACTGCCATTACTGAATATAAACAAGTTACTCTCCTTACCCCCCTCCCTCCCTCTCCCCCCCCCCTCCCTCTCTCTCTCTATCTATAGGATTACCTATAATGAAAAAGTTGATATAATAGCTAAAAATGCTACTGAAAAATGGAAATTGATGTACAATGTACCCTATCTTTGAAACAGGTAAAACACAAAATAAAGAAATGTCAAGAAGTAAAAGAAGCTAGAGATATCGAGTGTAAGTATATAGCCAGGCCTAGTGCCACCATGCATCATTACAGAGAGGTGGTAGATAAAACTAAATTCAATTATGGGAATGTTACAAGTAAGTGGAAAGATTCTGTATGTACTAGGTTAAGACTAGGCTACAAATATTACTGGGAATTAGGCATTAATACTGCAGAGAAGGATAGGAGTTGTAGGCTGTGCAATAGGCCAAGATCTCACACCCTTCAACATTATATACTGCAATGTATAACTTTAATAAAATATAGAAATAATACAATTGAAAATGTAACTAAACAGATAATATGGATGTTCAACAGTGGAACTATGTACAACATTTTAAAAGAATGTAAAATTATAAAACATATAATTTGATGTGTAGCTATGCTCTTCAACTAAACACATGTACATTCTAGTGGTGCCTTCAGGCCACCCTGGGTCAGCGAACCTACGCTCCCTAACCATACTGCTGTATTGTCCTCAATATTCTCGGCTAATGGCTTGATGTACAAGTACCTCCGGATATGCGGCACATCCCTCCCGGAGGACTACTTGCACCTTCCCTCCGAATATTATTTTATGGAAATAAAATAATATGAATCTGAATCTGAATCTGTATGGCTGTATGTTTTGGGTGCTGGGGTCTGGTGACTGGGTCACGACGGTTAGGGTCCCTCTAGGATGTTTAAGGAGGGATTAACACGGTCGGGGCTCAGTTGGGGGTCTTGTGGGACAGCATGCATGTTTAAAAACAAAAAACAATCTGATCAAGGTCTATAACGGGGACTCATGTATTTTAGATATGTCTATTATAATACTGTACATACTAAACTTAGGTAGTGTTAAAAATTATCTTCAATATCAATGTATTACTCATCTAACTATATATGTAATGACATAAGTTTAAGCTAGAAATAGGGTGAAGATTGCGTATGCACCTTCGCCCTTTTGAGATAATGTAACTATGATACTTGTGTAACATTTGTACTTTTCTCAATAAAACAATCAAATCAAATAAAATCTCTCTCTCTCTCTCTCTCTCTCTCTCTCTCTCTCTCTCTCTCTCTCTCTCTCTCTCTCTCTCTCTCTCCTCCTCTCTCTCTCTCTCCTCTCTCTCTCTCTCTCTCTCTCTCTCTCTCTCTCTCTCTCTCTCTCTCTCTCTCTCTCTCTCTCTCTCTCTCTCTCTCTCTCTCTCTCTCTCTCTCTCTCTCTCTCTCGACGGTGTGTTGAAATGGATAGAAAATTGGCTCAGCGACAGAAAGCAAAGAGTACCGGTAGTCATAAACGGTAAGGCATCTAAATAGACCAATGTAAGTAGCGGGGTACCCCAGGGATCGATACTAGGACCAATTTTCTTTTTAATTTACATCAACGACATACAGTAGATGAGGGTCTCACCTGTACAATCTCAAAATTTGCTGACGATACAAAAATTGCAAATAGCTACTCTCAAAAGAACAAGTTGACGATATGCAACACAGTCTAGATAAATTGTCATGTTGGGCCCAAATTTGGCAAATGAGTTCAATGCGGATAAATGTAAAGTACTACATATCGGATACCTAAATGAGAAAGCAAACTATTCGGTGAATGGCACTCAGCTTAAGAATGTAAACAGAGAAACCGATCTGGGAGTAACAATATCGAGTAACCTAAAACCAAGTCAACAATGTTCAGAAGTTGTTAAGAAGGCAAACAAAATAATTGGCTTTAAAGGCAGGTCATTTGAGCATAAATCCAAAGGAGTTATCCTAACCCTTTACAATTCCTTAGTCCGCCCTCTTCTGGAATACTGCGTTCAATCCTGGTGCCCTTATTACCAAAAAGATATAAACAAGCTAGAACGAGTTCAACGTAGAGTTACCAAAATGATACCTAGCCTAAAGAACAAACCATACGAAGAGCGTCTTAGAGAATTAAATCTATTTCCTTTAACCCAGCGCAGATTAAGAGGTGACTTAATTCAAGTGTTCAAAATCATCAAAGGCATCGACAATATGAACTGTAGTAAGTACTTCACTATCGACCAATCTAATTACACGCGGGGAAACGGTTGCAAAATTATTGGTAAATCTTTTAACTCACACGAATCTAAGAATTTCTTCTTCAATCGAGTTGTCAACTTGTGGAATGGGCTTCCCCGAAACGTTATAGACTGCAGCACCATTGATTCATTTAAACTTCGCCTAGGCAAATATCTCGCATCAAACCCGCGACTGACTGCGTTTGTAAATGAATAACTTTATTTTATCCCCCCCTCAGTTACTAACCCATCTGTCCCCTACTAACTTCCTAATCCTGCCACGGACATTAGTTTCCTTTCCAATGTTCCCTTACCCACTCTAAACCACTGTTTGGACACTTGATCCTCAGTGTTTTGGAGGACAAGCAGCCTAGAAGGGTCACTAGACCTGTTGTTGCTTGATTTCCTTTGTACTCTTGTACTCTCTCTCTCTCTCCATATTTTTCTTCTTACCCCTTATATATATTTTTTTCTTTGAATGTGAGGGGGGCCGATTTGTAAGGCTTTGTATTTGGTCTACATTTGTAAGGCTTTGTATTTGGTCTACATTTGTTTCCTTTTCTCTTGCCAATTATTTCGTTATCATTATCGCTCCTTCCACCTCGCTAGAGTCATTAATCTCTGGAATTATCTTTAATAGTATTTCTATTTTTGTTTTATATTCTTCATTTTCTTTCCTTGAGCACATGTATTCAGACTAAGCCAATTAAGTATTTCTCTTTCATTAGTCATTCTTTCTCGCTTTCGCTGTTGTTGTTTGTCTTTCATAGCCCATATTTGGCAATACAACGAAGAAGGTCAAACAATATCCATGATCTTATAAATGCTTGATATTCTGTGAAGGCTTCAAAGATTTGGCTTATATTTGTGAGGGGCGTAGAGTCTGAGGGGATAATGACAGAGGTGTCCAAATGCCTAACTGGCCTGTATAATTAGGACCATGAAAGATTTACCGTATTGAAGGTAGGTATTGAAGATTTACCGTATTGAAGGTAGGTATTGAAGATTTACCGTATTGAAGGTAGGTATTGAAGATTGAAGGTCTTGGAGGTAGTTTTAAGTCGTTGGACTAGGAGACACTTTTCCCAAGCTAACTAAAATCGACTAATGATAATTTTAATTTTAATACAAAGCTAATGGCGTCATCGTGCTGATGGAGTTAACTGCGCGCCGAGTGTTGCGACTCAACGTCAGCACCTGCAAATACTGGGGGGGGGGGGGTAGAGGTGTAGAGTCTGCAAGTTATCTGCACACTCACATCACTAAGTCAGCACAGAGAGAGAGAGAGAGAGAGAGTTACATGTTCGTGTGCATTTATGATCGTATGATTTATATACCCTTGAGGCATCCATTACCATTAATGGGTTGCAAGGTTTTGCATATGAAACTGACCAATAAATCCAGTTAAGCTTTACGGGCACTCGGTATTTGGCAACTAATATTTAGTAGTCTATGGAAATATGGCATTACCTTCAAATGTATCATAATTAAGAAAACAACAACGAGAATGCTCCATAAAGTACAGGTATCAATGCCAAATTGGCTTTATAAGGCGTGTGTGTGTGTATGTGTGTGTTGGGGGGGGGGGGGGGAGGGGGGGGGGTCATGTCAACACCATAACAATTAACCTGTGAAACTGGACTTACTCTACGTACCATATTTTACTGCCCACCTAACACATTCTAGGGCTGGGGAAGGTTCAACAGTTCTTACCTAACATATAGACCCTAATTTATGTGTGGGCACTAAATTAAGATAATTGCCAGGTTTCGTCAAAATCCATTCATAATTTTAGAGATATTGTACCGGCAAACAGATTGACACACACATAACATCAGGCGTAATTAAGTCCAGTGGAGGAGAAAGGGAAAGAATATAATATACTAATACGTATATGCAAATAAATCAAAATAAAGCATTTAGGAAGCAAGCCAGAACATCAGATATTCTCTCTCTCCACACACACACACACACGCACGCGCACACACACACACACACACACACACACACACACACACACACACACACACACACACACACACACACACACACGCACACAACCCCAAAGGTGGGGCACTAAAGCAAACGCACAGTGATTACGGCCAGGAAATTACCAGAAAATGATATTGGATCTGCGTGGATATTCGGAATTGAAGAGAAGAATTAAAAGGTCTGCCATTATTGATCTTGAGGCAGATTACGGTGTAGCATTATTATTTGTTTAGATCAGCCAATCAATATCGGAATTGGAGATTATGGGAGATTAGCCATTTCGTACGCATTGGTTCAGTTCGTGTGCGATATCGATAACAAAGTATTAGTGGAAGGTGAAACTAACTATTGAACATCTCTGACACAATGGGGAAACCTTTTGGAACATCTCTTTAAATATATACCGTACATAGGCTAGCCAAGTTAGTGTATTCCCTTATTCAATGTTTACTGCTTTAAGTAATGTAACAGCTATTTGTGCAGGTGATTGTAGTTAGATATTTGGTTAGTTCACTTTATTGACAACAAAGATCTACATTCAACCTCATAACATCATAATATTGCTGATTGTCTAATACAACGTAAATACATTTTATATATGGCTGCACCTAGCGATAAAATACAAAACAATGAAAATAATAATAATAAGAATGGCGGTTTAGGTTACATACATTTGGCAATATATATGTTAATCCTGTTCTACTATTTGTGTGGGTGGGTATTCCTTTATGTTAAGGATACCGCGTACGGTACTACAGTAATTGGACCACACCGTACATATTGGCTAGTCCACCCTATCAGTTTATTGTTAGCTTATAGATTCAGAGGTGTGTGTGAGTGTGTGTGTTTTTTTTTTTTTTTTTTTTTAGCTGCAGAGGTGAACTTGATTATAAACTTTTCGAAAAACGTAGTCTATGTAATCATATTTAATGTACCGGTAATTAGTGGGGTGAATGAAATGCGCCATACATGTTGATTCTGAAGCAGTTTTGCTCCGTTATCTTTAGATATAGCCTATGGCCCTATAGGAACATCATGGTTCGATTGAAAACACAAAACAAACGAGAACATGCATTGTCCAAATGATTATACTGTATTTGGAAACCTCCAATTGCAGTAAGTTAATAAGTACGGTACCGTTATATAAATTTGTGTATACATGTTGGGATTATAAAGTTCTAATTTATTGTTTTTAGAGTACAATAATACCCCCAATTTTTTTTATCAGCTTATCAACTTTATTACAATGTGTTGGGAGCATGTACAGTAGGCAGTTTATTTGTACTGGTGTGTAATTACTCTATTAGTTAACATATACCGGTACTTCTTAAATATATACAAATGTGATTAAACTTTCGACAGCATGTACAGTAGGCAGTTTATTTGTACTGGTGTGTAATTACTCTATTAGTTAACATATACCGGTACTTCTTAAATATATACAAATGTGATTAAACCTTCGACAGCATATTCTTTAGCCTAAAATACGTGTTTATATTAATGTAGATTGTTGTGGTAATTTATGGTAAGTGTTTAGATAATGTGGTCTTGATTGTGTCCGATTAACGTAAAGTGTTATGTTGTGCCAGTATTGCAGTACCAGTAGCCTATAGTGTGGTAACTTTGAGACATTAGTTTATTTGGGAGAGATTCTGACCAGGATTCGAACCCACTCTCTCTAGATATTTTTATGAGTTAGGCACCATATCCACTCGACCATCCGGGCACCATATCCACTCGACCATCCGGGCACCATATCCACTCGACCATCCGGGCACCATATCCACTCGACCATCCAGGCACCATATCCACTCGACCATCCGGGCGCCATATCCACTCGACCATCTGGGTACCATATCCACCCGACCATCCGGGCACCATATCCACTCGACCATCCGCACCATATCCACTCGACCATATCCGGGCACCATATCCACTCGACCATCCAGGCACCATATCCACTCGACCATCGGGGCACCATATCCACTCTACCATCCTCACCATATCCACTCTACCATCCGCACCATATCCACTCGACCATCCGGGCACCATATCCACTCGACCATCCGGGCACCATATCCACTCGACCATCCGGGCACCATATCCACTCGACCATCCGGGCACCATATCCACTCGACCATCCGGGCACCATATCCACTCGACCATCCAGGCACCATATCCACTCGACCATCGGGGCACCATATCCACTCTACCATCCTCACCATATCCACTCTACCATCCGCACCATATCCACTCGACCATCCGGGCACCATATCCACTCGACCATCCGGGCACCATATCCACTCGACCATCCGGGCACCATATCCACTCAACCATCCAGGCACCATATCCACTTGACCATCCGGGCACCATATCCACTCGACCATCCGGGCACCATATCCACTCGACCATCTGGGCACCATATCCACTCGACCATCCGGGCACCATATCCACTCGACCATCCGGCACCATATCCACTCGACCATCCTGGCACCATATCCACTCGACCATCTGGGCACCATATCCACTCGACCATCTGGGTACCACTCCACCCGACCATCCGGGCACCATATCCACTCTACCATCCGCACCATATCCACTCTACCATCTGCACCATATCCACTCGACCATCCGGGCACCATATCCACTCGACCATCCGGGCACCATATCCACTCGACCATCGGGGCACCATATCCACTCGACCATCCTCACCATATCCACTCTACCATCCTCACCATATCCACTCTACCATCCGCACCATATCCACTTGACCATCCGGGCACCATATCCACTCAACCATCTGGGCACCATATCCACTCGACCATCCGGGCACCATATCCACTTGACCATCCGGGCACCATATCCACTCTACCATCCGCACCATATCCACTCTACCATCCGTGCCATATCCACTCGACCATCCGGGCACCATATCCACTCGACCATCCGGGCACCATATCCACTCGACCATCCGGGCACCATATCCACTCGACCATCCGGGCACCATATCCACTCGACCATCCGGGCACCATATCCACTCGACCATCCGGGCACCATATCCACTCGACCATCCGGACACCATATCCACTCGACCATCCGGGCGCCATATCCACTCGACCATCCGGGCACCATATCCACTCGACCATCCGGGCACCATCCCCCCGTGGTCGAGTTGATACGGTGTCCAATTCTCGCACAAATATCTGGAGAATGTGGGTTCAAATCCTGGTGAGGATGCCTCTCTCTCAACCTGTTCGACATTTAAGGGGACATGGGCTGTTTTTATTGTCACCTTTCTTCCTCATGCTTACCCCCAATAGTTTTCAGATGTTATGACGTTCGGCCCATTAGTTTGGCGATTTTAATAGCTTTTGCCCCATTTCGTTGTCAATTTTAAGACCTTTCGTGCCATTTAGGTGTCGATTTTTTCCTGGCGAGCGATAGCAAGCCTGTAATGTTAAGAGTAACCGGCCTTCGGCCGGGAAATTTACAAATTAATCTAAAAGGGGGATCTGATGGATGTGGTTTTAAGTTTGATGGAGGTCTAGGGAGGAAACTAAAGAAAATAATAAATACATGAACAAATCTACCAAAAAGTGAACCATCCCCCCTTAACATTAGATTAGCCTACTTTATGTGTTGTTATGATACTGGACCCGGATAGCCAAATATGCCATATGTTGCAGGGGTTGGTGCCAGTGATGACAAACCGTGAAATTAAAGGAGCCCACCTCGATTTTTTTCTCTTTCTCTCCCTCTCCCTTAGGCTTGTATCCATTTGGCCCCATTCAGCCTACTGTTTTAAGACGTTTACCCCATCCAGGTGTCAATATTTTACTGGCGAGCGGTAGCGAGCCAGCATTTATATACGGTATATTTTTGACAGCAAGCTAAATTTGTAAATTTTTCGATAGAAAAATTTCTCCGGCGAAGCCGGATTTCTCCATACAATGCTGGCTCGCTATCGCTCGCCAGAAAGAAATCGACACCTGGATGGGGTTAAACGTCTTAAATAGTTGGCTGAATGGGGCCTAATGGATACAAGCCAGGGAAAGAGAGAAAAGGAGAGAAAGATAAAAAAAAAATTGTGACCCCCCTTAACAACGTATTCCTTGTCCACTTCCTCATAGTAAAGAAAACGAGATTATCATAAGTTATAATACCGGTAGCCAATTATGACTGAGTGGCTTTAGAATTACGATGTTGGCGTTAGGATACGACGATGAGAGGGATATAATGCGTCGTAAATGTTTGGAGTATTTAGGTCCTGGTATGCCCGGGGCTACTGTTGTGAAATGATGTAATACCGGTATGTTGTTTGATCATTATTGGGCTGACAATGGCAAACTGTTGTGTGATAAACGTGTGGCACTGCTTTGTGTTACGGTACGCGTTACTAACTAAAGTCTGTTGTTTTCTTAGCTCACAGTAAAGTGTCATATCCCCATCTTCATAACCATACCCTGTTACTGTATGTATATGATAAAGTAGCGAAATGGATTGTTATTTATAAACAAATATACTTGCTATTTATGTGGTGCAGAGACCTAATAGTTTCATATTATTACAATGACTAGCCTACGGTAACGATAAATCAGCTGCTAAAGGATATATTCTTTCGCCAGGCAAAATATAGTATACTAGCCTATAGAGTATACCATGTATCTCAACTTCTATACCTATAGAGTATACCATGTATCTCAACTTCTATACCTATAGACGGTATAGAGTATACCATGTATCTCAACTTCTATACCTATAGAGTATACCATGTATCTCAACTTCTATACCTATAGAGTATACCATGTATCTCAACTTCTATACCTATAGAGTATACCATGTATCTCAACTTCTATACCTATAGAGTATACCATGTATCTCAACTTCTATACCTATAGACGGTATAGAGTATACCATGTATCTCAACTTCTATACCTATAGAGTATACCATGTATCTCAACTTCTATACCTATAGAGTATACCATGTATCTCAACTTCTATACCTATAGAGTATACCATGTATCTCAACTTCTATACCTATAGAGTATACCATGTATCTCAACTTCTATACCTATAGACGGTATAGAGTATACCATGTATCTCAACTTCTATACCTATAGAGTATACCATGTATCTCAACTTCTATACCTATAGACGGTATACCATGTATCTCAACTTCTATACCTATAGAGTATACCATGTATCTCAACTTCTATACCTATAGAGTATACCATGTATCTCAACTTCTATACCTTTTGTCGTCCGGAATTACATTTTCGTAACCAATTTCGTCGAATTGATAGACGTTTCTCATGTGATTCTCATGTTGATTGTACTCGTTTCAATATTGATTTTAAGAATAGCCATTTTCTTTTAGTAAATACCATATACAGAGTTGAGCAGAATCATCATGAGAATTAATGGGATAAGTCTAGCAACTCTCGTTATTATCGAAATTGATTGAGAGAACATTATTTCGGACTAACAAGAGGTATACAATCGTAAAACATACCAATCTTCGTTACTCCATCCTTCATGCAATAGAAATTGGTAAAGAATATACAGTACGGTATTTTGCAATTGTCCTTCTTACACAGTTAAGGAAAAAGGCAAACCAATAATGTTTTAAAAACTTATGATTTAGTTTAGTTGCCTATAGGCTATCTGGTCTATCAGTTTTTATCTTACCTATCTTTGTTATCTGGTGTTATTTAATCACTATATATATCCAGTATATCGTGTTTATCTCTGTACAGTATAGTGACCAAATATAGTGCTGTCAGATATCTGCTGTCACATGGCAGTATGTAGGACTAGCCTATTAGAAATTATCAGAAGTTTGTATACCGTACTCCCGTGATCAGACAATGAAATATGTGTAATATATGAACCATTAGGCCTATAGAAGAAGCTATGGTGTACGATATAGATTTGATAATGTTATTGATTACCCGGTACTTCATTGTTAATTGATGATTGTATATTAATAATAGGTTGGTGCCCACATTGGTAAATAGTCTTCCCGGTGTGGGAGGCTGTAGTCTGGTGAGTTATCTGCTCAACAGGTGGCGTTGTGTGTGTGTAAGTGTGAGAGTCCGAGTGTAGGGGGTGAGACAGTGAAGCACGGGAATGAGGTGGCTTCAGAGATGGGGTCGTTTCGGGCCATGAGTGAGCACCGTGCCTCATGTGAAGGCAAGATGGCAGGTGCTCGTTGTACTCTACGTGCTTCACATGTCTCACTCCCTAGACGGGAACAAGACCTCACGGGCTTCACTGTTCATTGTAAAGCGGTGAATGTTAAGGCTCTCAGCCTATGCCCGAGAGGAAGTAAGTTGGAATATAGAAAAAAAAAAAAAAAACAAAAAAAAAAAATGTCTGATTGTTGACACTGTCCTCCATGATGAAGGCGGCGTCACGAACCTTGAACTGTGTGATATCTCAAATAGCCTGTCCCTGTTATGGTTGATCTCACTGGATGTGTACTCTGAAAATGTTTGCAGTGGTTCCTTTTGTAGAAGTGGAAATGCTGACTAGCTGGCCAATAGTCAAATTGTGCTAGTAGTAGTAGTAGTAGTTGGGGTGCTATCTAGGTTTTGAGCAATGTTGGTGTTACAACTTGGGGTGCTGGTTAGATGCCTAGCGTTGCTGGTATGTGCCATGTTTCCGGGTATACTATTTTCCCTGAGTTCTGATAAGGGTTTATAAAAGAGGTTTTGGCCTGACTTCATCATTATTGAAGGCCGGTAGTCTAATCTTATTGGGAGGGGTTCCCTAGCGATGACTAGTTGGGAAGAAGGGTGTGTGCGAAACCCGGGAGTGGCAGGAAAACGACATTCTTGCTAGGAACAGAGCCATGATTTCTTCCGGTTCAAGTTTTATTCTTAGATGACGAGCTGAAATGGTATATAAATTATATTTTAAATTGCATATTAATTATACTGTATGCTTGTGTAGTACCGGTATGTAGCTTAAAGTGTGTCTGCTTCCGTGTGTGTGTGTGTGTGTGTGTGTGGGTGCGTGTGGGTGGGTGCGTGTGTGGTGCCTGCAGGCGTAGTAACAGGTGAACCATAACCCCTCCACCACCACCACCACCCTTTCTCTTTCTTCAAGCATCTCTCTCTCTCTCTCTCTCTCTCTCTCTCTCTCTCTCTCTCTCTCTCTCGCTCTCGCTCTCGCTCTCGCTCTCGCTCTCGCTCGCTCTCTCTCTCGCTCTCGCTCTCTCTCTCTCTCTCTCTCTCTCTCTCTCTCTCTCTCTCTCTCTCTCTCTCTCTCTCTCAAGTTGTATACGAACTTGCAAGAGAGTTCGCTTTATCAATTTGTTCAAATGCCGACCCGTGGTAATAACGTTCTTGACATTGTACTTGCAACAAAAGAAGAATTGATAGAGAATTTGAATGTTGGTGATGAATTCAGTAACAGCGACCATCGTACGATAACTTTCACTTTAAAGTTTACTAGTAACGAACCAAATAGTAGCATCGAAAAAGTCCCTAATTTCAAGAAAGCAAACTTCCATAAACTTAGAGCTATGTTTAAAGAAACTGACTGGAGCTTTTTAATTAACAATAACGACATAAATACATCTTGGAAGTTATTCGAAACCACTTACCTAAAAGCAGTGCAAGACTGCATACCATCGAAAATACGGCGTCCAGGCCATAATAATAAGCCCAAATGGTGGAATAAAGATATTTCAAACTGCCTGCTTGCTAAAAAATTTGCTAATGATAGATTAAAATCCTCACAAAATGACGAAGAACGGGTGAAATTTGTAGAGCTACGACGCAAAGCCAAAAGTTAATTAAGCAAAGTAAAAAGACCTTAGAGTTACATATTGCGAATCAAAGTAAAACAAACCCGAAAGAATTCTATAGTTATATCAGAAAGAAAAAAGTAGTTACTTCAACTGTTGGACCGTTAGTCGATGAAAAAGGAGAATACACCAAAGACGAAGTACAAATGAGTAATGCCCTCAATACCTTCTTTGCATCAGTTTTTACAACAGAAGACCTGAGTGATATCCCTACACCATTGCCGATTCAGATTGATAATTCAGATGTTCTAAGCAATATCACCGTTACAGAGAGAGAAGTATTGAATTGTTTAGATAAACTCAAGGTAAATAAAACGCCAGGACCTGATACAATCTCGCCTAGAGTTCTAAAGGAAGCTAAGAATGAGCTCTCCAAACCACTGACATTACTATTCAATAAATCCTTGCAGTCTGGAACTATGCCTGATCAGTGGAAGCTAGCCAACGTAACACCGATATTCAAAAAAGGCAGCAAATCCCTACCCAGTAACTATCGTCCAATTAGCTTAACCTCAGTTGTATGTAAAATGCTAGAAACGGTCATACGAGACAGACTCGTAAATCACTTAGAGGAAAATAACATACTTAAAGATACTCAACACGGCTTTCGTAAAAAACGTTCCTGTTTAACAAACCTCTTAGACTTCTTCCACGATATCCTCAACCTCTACGATGAGAGTAAAGCTGTAGATATTATATACCTTGATTTTCAAAAGGCCTTTGACAAAGTTCCCCACAAACGTTTACTGCTAAAACTAAAAGCGCATGGAATACAAGACGGTGTGTTGAAATGGATAGAAAATTGGCTCAGCAACAGAAAGCAAAGGGTAGTCATAAACGGTAAGGCATCTAAATGGACCAATGTAAGTAGCGGGGTACCCCAGGGATCGGTACTAGGACCAATTATCTTTCTAATTTACATCAACGACATAGATGAGGGTCTCACCTGCACAATCTCAAAATTTGCTGACGATACAAAAATTGCAAATAGCGTACTCTCAAAAGAACAAGTTGATGATATGCAACACAATCTAGATAAATTGTCATGTTGGGCCCAAATTTGGCAAATAAGTTTCAATGCGGATAAATGTAAAGTACTACATGTCGGATACCTAAATGAGAAAGCAAACTATTCGATGAATGGCACTCAGCTTAAGAATGTAAACAGAGAAACTGATCTGGGAGTAACAATATCGAGTAACCTAAAACCGAGTCAACAATGTTCAGAAGTTGTTAAGAAGGCAAACAAAATAATTGGCTTTATAGGCAGGTCATTTGAGCATAAATCCAAAGAAGTTATCCTAACCCTTTACAATTCCTTAGTCCGCCCTCTTCTGGAATACTGCGTTCAATCCTGGTGCCCTTATTACCAAAAAGATATAAACAAGCTAGAACGAGTTCAACGTAGAGTTACCAAAATGATACCTAGCCTAAAGAACAAACCATATGAAGAGCGTCTTAGAGAATTAAATCTATTTCCTTTAACCCAGCGCAGATTAAGAGGCGACTTAATTCAAGTGTTCAAAATCATCAAAGGCATCGACAATATGAACTGTAGTAAGTACTTCACTATCGACCAATCTAATTACACGCGGGGAAACGGTTGCAAAATTATTGGTAAATCTTTTAACTCGCACGAATCTAAGAATTTCTTCTTCAATCGAGTTGTCAACTTGTGGAATGGGCTTCCCCGAGACGTTATAGACTGCAGCACCGTTGATTCATTTAAATTCCGCCTAGACAAATATCTCGCATCAAACCCGCGACTGACTGCGTTTGTAAATGAATAACTTTATCCTCCCCTCAGTTACTAACCCATATGTCCCCTACTAACTTCCTAGTCCTGCCACGTTAGTGGCAGGGCAGTAGTTCCCTTTCCAATGTTCCCTTACCCACTCTAAACCACTGTTTGGTCACTTGATCCTCAGTGTTTTGGAGGACAAGCAACCTAGAAGGGTCACTAGACCTGTTGTTGCTTGATTTCCTTTGTACTCCTTTGTACTCTCTCTCTCTCTCTCTCTCTCTCTCATACATACATACATACATACATACATACATACATACTGACACACACGCTCACATAGTAACTTACACACACACACACACACACACACGTCCACGAACTGCAAATGAGATTCTAACAATTGTTTTGTCTCTCAATATAATTAGTGTTCCATTATACTGCCTTAATGACGCCCATTATATGATCGCTTAATTGAAATGATGAGAGCCTATTTTTAATCAACGTTTTATTATGAAGCAATTTAAGGGGGGTCACCGGCTTTTTTTATATTTCTCTCCTGTTTTATCTTTCCCTGGCTTGTATCCATTCGGCCCCATTCAGCCAACTGTTTTAAGACGTTTATCCCCATCCAGGTGTCGATTTATTCCTGGCGAGCGATAGCGAACCATTGTATGGAGAAATCCGGCTTCGCCGGAGACATTTTTCTATCGAAAAATGTACAAATGTAGCTTGCTGTCAAAACAAATATATATATATGCTGGCTTGCTACCGCTCGCCAGGATTTTTTTTTACACCTGGATGGGGGTAAACGTCTTAAAACAGTAGGCTGAATGGGGCAGAATGGATACAAGCCAAAGAAAGAGGGAGAGAAAGACACAACAGCGAGGTGAGCTCCCTTAAACAAAGTTGGTTGTTTGCTTTTACCTCTTGTGCCGTTAACCATGTTTATGTAATGACTTATATTCTTGAATACATTTTGTTTGGCAAGAAGCTTTGAATTAATTGGTTAATTGAAACTTAATTGGGATTAATTAAATAGGATTGGGATATCAGAGGTAAAACATTTTGGCCTAGTCACCTTGATTGTAGATACATTCAATACATACCGGTATATACCGTATAAGGGTACAAAGGAGTACAAAGGAGTACAAAGGAGTACAAAGGAAATCAAGCAAGCAACAACAGGTCTAGTGACCCTTCTAGGTTGCTTGTCCTCCAAAACACTGAGGATCAAGTGTCCAAACAGTGGTTTAGAGTGGGTAAGGGAACATTGGAAAGGGAACTACTGCCCTGCCACTAACGTGGCAGGACTAGGAAGTTAGTAGGGGACATATGGGTTAGTAACTGAGGGGAGGATAAAGTTATTCATTTACAAACGCAGTCAGTCGCGGGTTTGATGCGAGATATTTGTCTAGGCGGAATTTAAATGAATCAACGGTGCTGCAGTCTATAACGTCTCGGGGAAGCCCATTCCACAAGTTGACAACTCGATTGAAGAAGAAATTCTTAGATTCGTGCGAGTTAAAAGATTTACCAATAATTTTGCAACCGTTTCCCCGCGTGTAATTAGATTGGTCGATAGTGAAGTACTTACTACAGTTCATATTGTCGATGCCTTTGATGATTTTGAACACTTGAATTAAGTCGCCTCTTAATCTGCGCTGGGTTAAAGGAAATAGATTTAATTCTCTAAGACGCTCTTCGTATGGTTTGTTCTTTAGGCTAGGTATCATTTTGGTAACTCTACGTTGAACTCGTTCTAGCTTGTTTATATCTTTTTGGTAATAAGGGCACCAGGATTGAACGCAGTATTCCAGAAGAGGGCGGACTAAGGAATTGTAAAGGGTTAGGATAACTTCTTTGGATTTATGCTCAAATGACCTGCCTATAAAGCCAATTATTTTGTTTGCCTTCTTAACAACTTCTGAACATTGTTGACTCGGTTTTAGGTTACTCGATATTGTTACTCCCAGATCAGTTTCTCTGTTTACATTCTTAAGCTGAGTGCCATTCATCGAATAGTTTGCTTTCTCATTTAGGTATCCGACATGTAGTACTTTACATTTATCCGCATTGAAACTCATTTGCCAAATTTGGGCCCAACATGACAATTTATCTAGATTGTGTTGCATATCGTCAACTTGTTCTTTTGAGAGTACGCTATTTGCAATTTTTGTATCGTCAGCAAATTTTGAGATTGTGCAGGTGAGACCCTCATCTATGTCGTTGATGTAAATTAGAAAGAGAATTGGTCCTAGTACCGATCCCTGGGGTACCCCGCTACTTACATTGGTCCATTTAGATGCCTTACCGTTTATGACTACCCTTTGCTTTCTGTTGCTGAGCCAATTTTCTATCCATTTCAACACACCGTCTTGTATTCCATGCGCTTTTAGTTTTAGCAGTAAACGTTTGTGGGGAACTTTGTCAAAGGCCTTTTGAAAATCAAGGTATATAATATCTACAGCTTTACTCTCATCGTAGAGGTTGAGGATATCGTGGAAGAAGTCTAAGAGGTTTGTTAAACAGGAACGTTTTTTACGAAAGCCGTGTTGAGTATCTTTAAGTATGTTATTTTCCTCTAAGTGATTTACGAGTCTGTCTCGTATGACCGTTTCTAGCATTTTACATACAACTGAGGTTAAGCTAATTGGACGATAGTTACTGGGTAGGGATTTGCTGCCTTTTTTGAATATCGGTGTTACGTTGGCTAGCTTCCACTGATCAGGCATAGTTCCAGACTGCAAGGATTTATTGAATAGTAATGTCAGTGGTTTGGAGAGCTCATTCTTAGCTTCCTTTAGAACTCTAGGCGAGATTGTATCAGGTCCTGGCGTTTTATTTACCTTGAGTTTATCTAAACAATTCAATACTTCTCTCTCTGTAACGGTGATATTGCTTAGAACATCTGAATTATCAATCTGAATCGGCGATGGTGTAGGGATATCACTGAGGTCTTCTGTTGTAAAAACTGATGCAAAGAAGGTATTGAGGGCATTACTCATTTGTACTTCGTCTTTGGTGAATTCTCCTTTTTCATCGACTAACGGTCCAACAGTTGAAGTAACTACTTTTTTCTTTCTGATATAACTATAGAATTCTTTCGGGTTTGTTTTACTTTGATTCGCAATATGTAACTCTAAGGTCTTTTTACTTTGCTTAATTAACTTTTTGGCTTTGCGTCGTAGCTCTACAAATTTCACCCGTTCTTCGTCATTTTGTGAGGATTTTAATCTATCATTAGCAAATTTTTTAGCAAGCAGGCAGTTTGAAATATCTTTATTCCACCATTTGGGCTTATTATTATGGCCTGGACGCCGTATTTTCGATGGTATGCAGTCTTGCACTGCTTTTAGGTAAGTGGTTTCGAATAACTTCCAAGATGTATTTATGTCGTTATTGTTAATTAAAAAGCTCCAGTCAGTTTCTTTAAACATAGCTCTAAGTTTATGGAAGTTTGCTTTCTTGAAATTAGGGACTTTTTCGATGCTACTATTTGGTTCGTTACTAGTAAACTTTAAAGTGAAAGTTATCGTACGATGGTCGCTGTTACTGAATTCATCACCAACATTCAAATTCTCTATCAATTCTTCTTTTGTTGCAAGTACAATGTCAAGAACGTTATTACCACGGGTCGGCATTCGAACAAATTGATAAAGCGAACTCTCTTGCAAGTTCGTATACAAGTCATGTCCGGAGTGTGAAGTAAGAGTATCGCCCCACTTGGTCACAGGTAAATTAAAGTCGCCAAAAATTACGGTATCTTGTGAGTTACTTACATCTGCAATTTGTTCGTAAATTTCTCGGTCAGTTTGCACTGATTGAGCTGGAGGTCTGTATATTAACGCAAGTATTATTTTTGTACCTTTATTATTCTTTATTAGCACAAAAGATGTGTCGACGTTCACAATTTGAGGTTTTGACACGAGGGTCGGGTTAAGACTTTCTTTGATATAAAATAAAACGCCACCTCCATTTTTATTTATTCGGCTGTTCTCAAACATTACATAACCGGGAAGTGAATACTCTGCTAAAAAGTCTCTATCTTGTGTATTGAGCCAAGATTCTGTTATGCCAATCACATCATAATTTTCTGTAAACACTAGTTCCTCTAAATCTGAAAATTTATTGCGTATGCTACGAGCGTTTGCATAGAAAACCTTTAAAGTTGCGGTTTTAGAACTCGCAGATCGTTCTTTCATCGAATTTTTGGTTCTGGTCGGATCTACATTTACATTCATGGCTGTCCTCGGTCCTCGGTCGTTATCCCTGACGGTTTTGAATTTGGGTCGTGTTGGTGGAGCTTTATCCAAATTCGCGGTTCTTGACGGATTAGTATTTAATTCCTTTGTAGATTGCCGTCCTCGCTGTCTTCGGTCCTCCTTCCTGGTTGTCCTGTGCTGAGTCGATTTCTTCTCCGAAAATCCTTCACCGCATCGTTGAGAAGACGCCCAAAACGCGCTGCTCCCACCTGGTTCAGATGAACTCCATCGTCCGAAAACAAATAGTCATCGTAGTAGAAATTGTCCCAGGTGTCGACGAATCCCACGTTCTCCTTCCTGCAGAGGTTTGCTAGACAACGATTTGTGCTGGTGGCTATGTTGTAAAATCGGCTCTATACTGTACAGATATGACCTGCCGAAGATATATTTGTTGTTCACAGCTCATGCTATATTGAATTCGTTGGTAAATGATATATTGATACTTCAAAGGAAAGTATTAAGGGGGGATGGGCCGGTTTTCTGGACCACTTTTTCCCTCATGTTTAGCCCCATTACTTTTCAGATGTTAAGATGTTTGCCCCATTAGTTAGTCGATTTTAAGACCTTTGGACCCATTTCTTCGTCAATATTTAGACCTTTCGTGCTATTTAGGTGTCGATTTTTTCCCTGGCGAACGATAGTGAGCCTGTAATGTTGGAAGAAACCGAAAAATGTACAAATTAATCTAGAAGGGGGATCTAATGGATGTTTTTTTAAATTGGATGGAGGTCTAGGGAGCAAACTAGAAAAAATAATGAATACATACAAAAATCGGCCAAAAAGTTAAACTACTACCGGTGTATGTCTACTGTACATCATATGAATGCCAAATATGTCTACTGTACATCATATGAATGCCAAATATGTCTACTGTACATCATATGAATGCCAAATATGTCTACTGTACATCATATGAATGCCAAATATGTCTACTGTACATCATATGAATGCCAAATTGTTTTTATTATTAACAATATATTTGAGTATAATATCTTGGTAATAGGTATTTATGAAGATGGTGACATGCCAATTTACCGCCAGCTGATATAAGACAGACTATATAGTATACCACATACAGACTCTAAGGGCATTAAGGGGAGGAAGACCGTTTTTCTTGACCCCTTTCTCCCTCATGTTTAGCCCCACTAGTTATGAGAATATAAGACGTTCGGCCCATTAGTTTGGCGATTTTAACACCTTTCGCCCCATTTCTTTGTCAATTTTAAGAACTTTTGTGCCATTTAGGTGTCGATATTTTCCTGGCGAGCGATAGTGAGACTGCAATTTTAAGAGGAATCGGCCTTTGGCCGGGACATTTTTCTACCGAAAAATGTACAAATTTATCTTGAAGGGGAGTCTAGGGGGGGTTTTTCTAAGCTTGATGGAGGTCTAGGGAGGAAACTAAACAAATATATGAATACATGAATTAATACACCAAACAAACGGCCAGTCTCCCCTTAAGTTTCCAAACCTATCCCGAAGTGAATGGGATCACTTGATTAATTGTGTACCGGTATATTATATCCACTGTATATTATATCCACTGTATATTATATCCACTGTATATTATATCCACTGTATATTATATCCACTGTATATATATCCACTGTATATTATATCCACTGTATATTATATCCACTGTATATTATATCCACTGTATATTATATCCACTGTATATTATATCCACTGTATATTATATCCACTGTATATTATATCCACTGTATATTATATCCACTGTATATTATATCCACTGTATATTATATCCACTGTATATTATATCCACTGTATATTATATCCACTGTATATTATATCCACTGTATATTATATCCACTGTATATTATATCCACTGTATATTATATCCACTGTATATTATATCCACTGTATATTATATCCACTGTATATTATATCCACTGTATATTATATCCACTGTATATTATATCCACTGTATATTATATCCACTGTATATTATATCCACTGTATATTATATCCACTGTATATTATATCCACTGTATATTATATCCACTGTATATTATATCCACTGTATATTATATCCACTGTATATTATATCCACTGTATATTATATCCACTGTATATTATATCCACTGTATATTATATCCACTGTATATTATATCCACTGTATATTATATCCACTGTATATTATATCCACTGTATATTATATCCACTGTATATTATATCCACTGTATATTATATCCACTGTATATTATATCCACTGTATATTATATCCACTGTATATTATATCCACTGTATATTATATCCACTGTATATTATATCCACTGTATATTATATCCACTGTATATTATATCCACTGTATATTATATCCACTGTATATTATATCCACTGTATATTATATCCACTGTATATTATATCCACTGTATATTATATCCACTGTATATTATATCCACTGTATATTATATCCACTGTATATTATATCCACTGTATATTATATCCACTGTATATTATATCCACTGTATATTATATCCACTGTATATTATATCCACTGTATATTATATCCACTGTATATTATATCCACTGTATATTATATCCACTGTATATTATATCCACTGTATATTATATCCACTGTATATTATATCCACTGTATATATTATATCCACTGTATATTATATCCACTGTATATTATATCCACTGTATATTATATCCACTGTATATTATATCCACTGTATATTATATCCACTGTATATTATATCCACTGTATATTATATCCACTGTATATTATATCCACTGTATATTATATCCACTGTATATTATATCCACTGTATATTATATCCACTGTATATTATATCCACTGTATATTATATCCACTGTATATTATATCCACTGTATATTATATCCACTGTATATTATATCCACTGTATATTATATCCACTGTATATTATATCCACTGTATATTATATCCACTGTATATTATATCCACTGTATATTATATCCACTGTATATTATATCCACTGTATATTATATCCACTGTATATTATATCCACTGTATATTATATCCACTGTATATTATATCCACTGTATATTATATCCACTGTATATTATATCCACTGTATATTATATCCACTGTATATTATATCCACTGTATATTATATCCACTGTATATTATATCCACTGTATATTATATCCACTGTATATTATATCCACTGTATATTATATCCACTGTATATTATATCCACTGTATATTATATCCACTGTATATTATATCCACTGTATATTATATCCACTGTATATTATATCCACTGTATATTATATCCACTGTATATTATATCCACTGTATATTATATCCACTGTATATTATATCCACTGTATATTATATCCACTGTATATTATATCCACTGTATATTATATCCACTGTATATTATATCCACTGTATATTATATCCACTGTATATTATATCCACTGTATATTATATCCACTGTATATTATATCCACTGTATATTATATCCCATGTATATTATATCCCATGTATATTATATCCACTGTATATTATATCCACTGTATATTATATCCACTGTATATTATATCCACTGTATATTATATCCACTGTATATTATATCCACTGTATATTATATCCACTGTATATTTAGGAGGTTCGTTTGTGGAGTTCCTAGGTATATATTGGGCCAGGATTTGTGTCTTAGAGTGTACCGTACCGTACATCATAAACCCAAGTCCACATTACTGTACTAAATATAAGCGTTTGTTTTAGGCTCTATTGGGAACGTGTTTATCCTGGCTCATTATTTCGCTTAAGATATTATATTTAACGTTTAGTGCATTTAGTACGGTAATTTAGTTTATATATTATTAGATGACAAACTAATCTTTTTGTTAGCAACCTGTAAGCCGCTGGAAATAGATAACATTAGTTACCGTAGTAGATATAGTCATCTGTTATCTAAAGTCCCCCCAGGGGGTAAGGGGGCCTTCATCTAATGGTGGAGGAAAAAAAGAATATGCCTCACGCATCCTACTGCGTGTCCTACTAGGCGACTAACAGAGGACTTGGCGATAGACTTGTGGACCAACAACCATTACTATGCAATACAGTATTTATCTTCGCACTGTCTTTGTATGACACTGCCGAGGCTGGTGGTGTGCGGATAGGTGCCACAGGGGACTGAGTCTTACCTGGGCGCTGTTTGGCACCACACCTGTGTTGGCAAAATTGTTTTCATGTTGGAGGCAGGACTTTATTGTTCTATAGTCCAAATTGGCTAATATACAGTATAGCCTTGTTATGATGCTGTCTTTTTGTAACACTGTTAAGGCTGGTGTGGAGATACTGAAGGTGCAAGTGCTGCATGGGGCAGTGCTGTGGCGGGACTTTATTGTACTACAGTACCGGTACACTCTAACTACTGCAAGGCAGACCCGTCTGAGCCATTACAATGCATGCAATGGAAAAATGACGCTAAGCGGCTAAACCACTGTATGTATGTATGTATGTATAATTATAATAGCAAGTACCGGTACGTAATTGTATCATAGAATGGCAGAGTACGGTACCGGTATGCGAGCCAAGTGTGAAACATAGCTAATAATGGGTTATTATAATAGTGATGTCTGTCTCACTCTCATATACTATCACTTTTATCTCACTCTCACTCTCTCCCTCTCTCTCTCTCCGCGTGTATGTGTTTCTGAGGTGACTATGCGCCTGTGTTTCAGCGTGCGTATATGTATCTGTGTGCATGTGTACCTGCAGTACAAAGGGCTGGGTGTGGCTGCATTATGTTCACATGAGGAAAGGGAGAGAGAGAGAGAGAGAGAGAGAGAGAGAGAGAGAGAGGGGGGGAGAGAGAGAGAGAGAGAGAGAGAGAGAGAGAGAGAGGGGGGGGGGGAGAGAGAGAGAGAGAGAGAAAGAGGGGGGGGGAAGAGAGAGAGAAAGAGAAGCTTAGGAACTTGTCGGGTAGGTGTGCCTGGGAATCTCTCTCTCTCTCTCTCTCTCTCTCTCTCTCTCTCTCTCTCTCTCTCATATTTAACTAGTGTTGCAATTCTCTGTTATCAATACTCACTGTACTTCCGTATTTGTCTTCATTGTGTCTCTATTAATATATACCGTATATACTTTTAATATAACGAAGCCCAAGCTTATTTTGACCGTGTTTAATGTTAAAAATGTATTGATATATCGTATGTCATCATTCTGAATATATTTATGTGATTACGTATTATTAGTATATGTTAATTGTCAGTTATATATACTGTATATATATATATATATATATATATATATATATATATATATATATATATATATACCAGTATATACAGTATATATACACATTCACATTTTCCTGCCATAGTCAAAGATAGGGAACATTTTCTATAGCTGTCGGTATGCCGTTTATATAACTGGTAATATTGATGTTTTTCTTTTTTTCAGGTAAGCCATGAAAGGAATGAACTGGAACCATGAAATAGGCAATTGGAGGTAAGGAGAGAGAGAGACACACACATAGAGATGTACATAGATTTACATAGATACACTGGCCACACAGACCTTACGATCCAAACGAGGTGGTCAGGACTTAATTCTAGTAGAGATGGCATATCCGATAGAAAAGGAAAGTTGAAGAAAAGGATGGAAAAGAAGAAGGCAATTGCAGTACATGAAAAAGTTGGAAGTGATTAACCTTGCTGGGCTTCGAAATCCCCAGAAGGAATTTACAGGAAAGATTGGAAAAAAGAAAGGAAAAAAAAAAAAAAGAGGAAAAATTCATGCAACCCTTCGCCTTAGCAGCATGTACATTTTGGGGTTAATTGGAATCAGAGAGAGAGAGAGAGAGAGAGAGAGAGAGAGAGAGAGAGAGAGAGAGAGAGAGAGAGAAAAATATTAGGTACAGTCGCTTATTAAAATTCTTGGACCCCCTATGCTTCTCTTTATGCATATATAACTAGTTGGATTGATATTGGGATGGAACTTGTTTCTTAATAGTATTTATTTTTGTTGTTGACGTATACACAAACATATTCGTTAATTCGTTTACAGAGATACACTTCCATAAATAGAAATAGGTGAAATTCACGAATTTTGCTGAGTGACTGTACTTGTAGAGTGGAAAGAGAATGACGTGTGGTAACTGGTTAGGAAACGGGAGAAGTGTAAGATGATAGTGGGAGGTGGGGTATGGTAGGAGAGAGAGAGTGAGAGTGAGAGTGAGTAACAACCCCATGTAGCACGAGGAACGCCGTAATAATGGTTTGATCCCTTTGATGTATACGGTATGTTAAATAGTCATTATTATACAGTAGAAATGACATTTACGCCCTCAAACATTTGGTACATTTATAATAGGGATGGATAATTGATTGACAGAATAAGTGTATGGTTATTGAAGAGGAAAGAGTTTTGTAATATTGATAACGCATTATAAGGATTAAAATGTAAAACTTGCAAACTAAACAAACCAAAATTGGGACAAGGACAATATAAAGTCAACATATTGAAGATAGATAGAATGGCGATTATTGACTATATGTTCATAAGAGGAATGGACGGGTTGGACATAAGAGGAATGGGACGGGTTGGACATAAGAGGAATGGGACGGGTTGGACATAAGAGGAATGGGACGGGTTGGACATAAGAGGAATGGGACGGGTTGGACATAAGAGGAATGGGACGGGTTGGACATAAGAGGAATGGGACGGGTTGGACATAATAATATCTATTAGTTTTATCATTTTTGTTTTGTCTAAATGGAAAAGTTAATGGTGACAGTTAAAAGAATGTGAAAAAGACGGAAGATAATATTTATTTAAGAACTGAGATAAATGATGAACTCTAATATAATATTATTTTGGTAAAATACAGATAATAAATGAGTAGGATGAACATATAGAAGTGACAATGGAATAAGAGGGATGCACATTGAGTAACATTGTTATGAAGAATGCTAACGAGAGAGAGAGAGAGAGAGAGAGAGAGAGAGAGGGAGGAGAAAATAAACATAATGGATCTGACAGCAAACAGAGGAATAAAGAAGTGAAAGAATAAAAGGAAGGCGCCTGTATTGATACATGAACTATATAATACTGATAGAAATGAGATATAATGAATTAATCAACGGGGAAGGAAACGTAAGAGAAAAAATATTAAAGACATCTATATGAAAGAGAATGCATAAATTACTAGTGATAATAATGCTGTTAGTTAAACATGTCGACTTGAAAACAAGTCGATTGGGATCAACAACAAAGGGAACGAGAGCATACGGAAAATTAAAGTGAAATGGCAAAGGAAACGTAAAAAGGGAAAGTGAAATCATGGAAACACATAGAAGGGCGTACGGAATGGAGAGGAGACAGATTTGGAAAGAGGCCAAGAACGGGAGAATTGAGGTATAAAGTAAAGTACGGATGGTAGGGTGGAAAGGAGTTATAATCGATGAGGAGAGAGAGAGAGAGAGAGAGAGAGAGAGAGAGAGGGGGGGGGGGGGGGGCTGGCTAATAACTGGAGGTACAGTATATACACACATAATACATGGGGTACAAAGATAGGGGCATTACAGAGCGAAGTGTTGTAGTGCCAAGTGTAGTAATAAGAGATTAAACGATACTATCACGCGGAAAAAGAGTACGGTACCTGGTACTCTCTTTAAGAGTACGGTACCTGGTACTCTCTTTAAGAGTACGGTACCTGGTACTCTCTTTAAGAGCTTTTGTGGATGTATGAGTTTGTGTATTTATTTGTCTCATTAATAGGATATGGTAATAGACTTCGAAGCTGAGAGAGAAGGGAGGGAGGGAGATTTAGTTGTAGTTGTATAAGTGTATGTGCATGTAAATGTTTGTTTGAAGCAGAGTGAGAGCGTGTTTTATATTTGTACTTGCATGTGTGTGTGTGTCGATAGGATCTGTAGATAAATGCTCAGCTGAAAGAACATAATTTTAATTAACGAAACAATTATATGCGAAGCTGAGAGAGAGTGTGTGTGTGTTAGTCTGTGAGTGTATAAAGAGGTACCGGTAAGAGAGGTTTATGAGAACAATAAGGGACAAGGAAAAAGATTAAATGAGAGAACAAGCAATGGAATAGCAACGAACAAGGAAAGAGAAGTGTGTGTGTGTGTGATTTAATGAGAGAACAAGCAATGGAATAGCAACGAACAAGGAAAGAGAAGTGTGTGTGTGTGATTTAATGAGAGAACAAGCAATGGAATAGCAACGAACAAGGAAAGAGAAGTGTGTGTGTGTGTGATTTAATGAGAGAACAAGCAATGGAATAGCAACGAACAAGGAAAGAGAAGTGTGTGTGTGTGTGATTTAATGAGAGAACAAGCAATGGAATAGCAACGAACAAGGAAAGAGAAGTGTGTGTGTGTGTGATTTAATTTTGATTCGCTGTTTATTATGGAGCACGGAGACAATACAAAAGCACATAAAGGATTTTTTTTCCTATGTGAAAGAAGACAAAAAGCAAAAGTCTGCTAACGAGAGAGAGAAAGAGAGAGAAGATTAAATGTGGCGGGAGTAAAGGGAGGGAGAGAGGGAGTAGGGGTGGGGTGGGGTCTGTATGAGGGTGGGAGGGAGGGGGTCTAAAACGATGCCAAATCTTCCGAACATTGAGGACGAAGCACATCAACTTAAATTTAGATCGACAGCTCTTAAGTTCTGCGCCTTAATTCCCCCTCTTGTTTATCCGAATTTCTTATTGACGTTTTTGTTTTGTGACTAACTGGGATAGTTTTTAGTTTTCTTTTTATAGGCCAATTTGTGAGGTTGTCGGATGTTCGATAATGTGACACGATGAGGGGAAGTGATAAGAGCGTCGAGATAATGTTATTATATTATTTTGGGTGTGATAAAGAGACAAGTGAGTTAATGAGACATCATGCACACAGGAAAGAACAAAAACGGCGCGCAACCCTCTTAGCATTGTCAGTGTATTCAGTTGTTTTGTATGTATGTGGATGTGTAATTTTCCTTGTGTTTATTTTATTTACACATTATCTAGCTTTGTATACCTGCGTCTTTTAATGCACTTATGCCACCTCAACGCACACTATAATACTTTACTCTTAGGAAAATATATAATAAGTAAGTAAAATAGCGATACGTCTGCCAGGAATGAGTTTATCCCGCGATCTGGCAACGCTCCGAGGCGGGAGGGCGGGTGTTGCCAACTCGGAGAGAGGAGCGTTTTTATGGCTTGTTTATGTTACAATCCACGTTTTGTTGGTTTTAACTTTTTGGGGTGGGAATACATTGGGAATATTGTATAGTTTTTGTGTGCTATGCGGGATGGGTAATGGGGATGGGTTTTGTGTTTTTCGATTGTGAAATATAGAGGTATTTTGGGGTAGTTTGTGATGTGGCATATTGCAGAGAGTAAAGTTAGTCATCTGATGCCTGGCTAAGAGGGAGAGAGAGAGAGAGGTGCTTTGCTTATTTTATTACTTGCTTGGTATATTTTCAGCCGTTTCCTTTCGCCCTGCCATTTATGTTGTCGTATTAACTGAGACGGTAAAATAAAATAAATGGCAATCTTATTATTTTTTCTTGGGG